>JAAEAF010002487.1:0-188528 GCA_011037195.1 Triatoma infestans | reverse complement strand
TTTAAGTGTACACTTTATAAGCAAGGAGTTGTATGTTTTTATAATACGAAAATACAAAATAAAACAAAATAAAAATTACACATTAAAAAAAAATAAAGATAACTTTTGAAAGAATATTTCAATTAAAAGAAAAAAAGTAACACACAAACACAAAAAGTAACACATCTAGAAAATTAATTAAGGAAAAGGAATAAATAACAATAACATATTCAAGATCTATAGTATGAAAAATAAAAAGGGTGAAAATGTAAACCTCACTTATGGCGACAGAGAGAAAAAAACAAAGAAACTATTTTGTAAATAATGTAAATAATCAATAATAACTATATATATATATATTAACACTTAAATCTGAGACCATTCACTACAAACAAAAAGAGGTTGTTCATTTTTCTTAAATTTAAAGTGCTCAATAAATTTTCCATTTTTTCGGATTCAGACATAGATTCATTTATGAAACAGGAAATATATTTAACTCTAAATTGATTAAGTTCCGAGCAATAAAAAAAAAAAAATGAGACAGTGTATCAAAATGTTGTGAATCACAGAGTAGGCAGTAACTCTCGGGAGAAAATTTGTAACGCATATCACCAAATGTTATTCTAGAACACTTTTTACAAGCCAGTCTTATTTGTGACATCAATCTTAATTTTGTTGATATGGCACGTCAAATTGAGATAGCTTTCTCCAGGTCCAAAAGAGCTAATATTTCTATAATACAAATTATAGCGACTATTTATAGCAAGGTCAACATCAACGGAAAATAAGTGATTTTTCAATTTGGCAAGTACATCACTTCTGCTTTTTCGTACGAAAAAGGCATCCTGTTTAAGCCATACATTCTCCGTTCCAATGGAATAAAGAAACGATTTAAATTCAGAGACCCAATTGAAAGGTATTGAAGAAAAATCAGTTAGTTTATGCAATCTCAGATAACAAATTCTAGGAATGCGGCTGTCTGGCATTAACAGCAACTTTTCCCACCAATTAAACATTCTTTTAAAAACATTGTATTTTAGGTGTACTCTGCCTGTTTCAAGTCTAATGTATGAGTTTGGAGTACCAGAAGGAAGTTGTAGAAGGGACTTAAAAAACAAAATTTGGCTCCTCTCGAGGATATCCAAACACTGGGAGCCCCAAATTTCAGCCATATACAGCAAAACACTTTCTGAAAAAGAATTTGGGGGTAAAAGACATTTCGCTCCTCAATGAAAAGTTCATAATTTGCAACGAGGTCTCAAACAATTTGCTCAAAGATCGTTTCGAGTTATTGACCAAAATCGCCTCATATTTTTCAGAATAAAGATTCTGCGACAACTTATTGGCTTAAAAAAAAAAAAAAAAAAAAAAAAAAAAAAAAATATGTACCAGGCACTTTACTTTGCACAGTTCATTACGTTCACTTACATTGGTATGCTTTTAAGAAATTTCTACCGCTGTTTTGATCAAACGTCGAGTGAACACCCAAAAAAATTCAGCCGAATAAACCCGGAAAAAAAGATTCGATATTTACTACTTGAATTACAATCATATTTTTATTCACAATTATTTTTCTAGAAATTCCAAAAAAAAAAAAATCATGAGAAGATTATATTTTTTGCAAAACATACATGAATACAATAAATAAATAAATTACAATATCATTTCTTTGTTGCAGGTAAGTGAAAGACCGTTGCAGAATTAAGTGAGTAAAAATTTCATTAATTTCTGATGTTATTTCTAAGAAGAATAAATTTAATTTTTATTAGCCTCTAATTTTATTATATTGTGGAAACTTTGATCTTTAAATATAAAGTTTCCTGGGAGGGGGCGGGGGTCAAGTTTTAATTAAAGAAGTACCATTATTTCTTTACCTATTAATAATTTACTAAGTTTTTCTTTAGTTTTTCACATTTCTAATTATTACAGTAAAAAGAAAAGGAAAAGGTTACTTTTCTGAAAAGACTTTATTTATTTATTTTTCTTTCTTTTAAACATAATTATTTAATATCTTTATACATTAAAGATTTAATTTCAGTCATTACTCATTTTATTTATTTATTTATTTTTTTTAATTCAACGCTATCGATCTGGTTATTATATATTAATTAAACTCGTGGTGAAAAGATTTTTATTTTTATATTTTTTAATGATTACGTAGCTAATTCTGTTCATTAAGATTTGCCACAAGCAAGTGTCGGTATTTGGTGGTGTACAGGATAAAACACATTCTTCCATAAATACACGTATATCTTGGTCATGTATAGGGTGAAACTTGTATCATTGTACCATCCACTTTTCTTGGAAATTACGCAATATAAAATACAAAATTCCAAGTGATACCCTTCTTAATTTTTTATAAGGATTTCAAATGTATGATCAATTTTTTGTTTTATACTGCAAAAATAAATGTTTCCAAATAAGTTACTTATTTCGAATTTGATAACAATTTTTTTTTTTTTTTTTTTTTTTTTACGAAATATTAACGTACATAGTTTTCTTCATAAAAAATGGTTATTTTTTTTATAAGAAAATTTCGTTCAAAATTCGTTGAGATTTCAATTTTTTGAATATAGAGAAATTTTCTGCCTTCTGATTGCTGTTATTCTATACAGTTTTTTGCGGGTGGGCTTCTGAATAGGACCGTTTATTCCGGTAAGTGTGTTCTAGATAATCACTTACTATCCTCGTATTATGAGCTAAGCTGAAAATACATCATTTCTCGGCTTGCTAGAGGGACATTTTCAAGCAGATCTTGGAGAACATCACATAAGAAGTGAAGTTTCCATGTCTATCAGAGATATTTTCCATGATAGCCTACTTCTTTTTGTTGTCATCGACCGGTTTCTGGCGTTCGCCCTTCATCAGGATGCTTTTTGTCAAAACAGTGTGATAATATAGATTTACACAGAGCAAATTTATCAGAGTGTATCAACTAAATTTGCCAATAATTCATCAACTAAATCAACCAATATTTGAGCGAACGCCAGAAACTGGTCGATGACCACAAAAAGAAGGAAGCTATCACGGAAAATGTCTCTGATGTTTACTTGTCTGTTCAATATTTCATTGTAAAAACACGGACCTATAATAAGTTAATCCCCCCCTATTAGGCCTTACCGCACATGAGTGGAAATTATTGCCTGACTCTGTGTCCGATATTAATATCAGGATTTTCATCTGCCAATATTCGGACATTCCATGTATTCAATAATCTTTATTACGTAAATTTACATTCATCACTCCATAAAATAATCATTCAAAACAAAACAAAACAAAGAATAAAATCAAGAAAAGTAAACAAACATTTCAGTACCTTCAAAATTGAAAAACTTAGCGAATATACATCGACTTTTCCTGTTGAATTCCCCCCCCAAAAAAATAACTGCCTTGAGAATTCGTTTTAAAAAAAAAATATGGCCAAATCTAAAATAATGTAGTTGGTTACAAAATTCTCTTACTTCTTTAGCTTAAAAAAAAAAAAAAAATTGATTACATAAGGGAAAGGAATAGCTAAGTGGTTAGCGTACTGGACTCCCACGGGGAGGACCCGCCCGGGTTCGAGTCCAGCTGTGCTACCATTAGATATTTTTTTACTAGGAGCCTCTACAGCTCACTATCAGGCTACATACAGTGTTGTCTGTAACGAGAGAATACTGTCCAAAGGCCGGCAGTGCACTGGGAAGGCTCTGGGCGCCAATAAAAAAAAAATTGATCACATATTTGGAATGCTTGAAAAAATTATGTAATGTAACATTTCTTTTTTTTTTCTGTCTTGCGCACTTTTCAAGAAAAGTACGTGGTGCAAGATAAAATTGCCACCTACTTCTGAGGGTCATACGATAGAACTTGGGGGGATTTTACTTTAGTGAGGCTCTTTGGAGTGGACACTTTTTCGTGCGATATAGTTTTTTTTTATGCCGGACATTGTCTGTATAACTGTAAACTTGCTACTATAAAAAGTTTCAGGCTCATAGCAATGCTGCTGTTGCTAAGTCCTGCTTTAGGATTTTTCCCTTCTGTTCACCACATAAGATAAGCTAGCAGTTTCTATAGAAATTTGGAACTAATTTTTTCTTTAGGCAACCTGAAAACAAGATGGTTCTTCAATCGGCAGCACTTTGCGTTCATTCTTTCCTTTACATTTCGCCTTACTCTTACATCTAAAAGTCTTGTATCACTCTATTTAACGCGCAATGAGTCTGTGGCTTATGAATTCAAGAAGAAGGCAAGATTATACTTTGATTCGAGGACGTATTAGCATCATGGGTAGGGTTGAGGAGTTCCAGACTAAGATATAATGCGATAAAACTATTTAATAAATATGTGTTATTATAAATTGGTCGTTTAAAATCAAAGTTATTGTAACTACAAAGTTATTGTAATTCTTTGAGTATCTTTGGAATCTGTACATGATCTTCATTTCACATATTACTGTTTGTATGTTCATTATTAATATGAATAATAAGTAGGAATGTGTTAAGTAAGTAATTACGTTATAAGTAATTATATTTAATTTCATTATCATTGAATTAACACTAATTTCCCACACATATATCTGCCACCTCTTTGGATTAAATCTTCTTATCCTATTGCTGAGAAATGTAATAGAATCGGCCATGAAACTTTAGCATCGCACTACAAATACCTTACTACAATTCTTACCATTGAACGGACGAATGACCTTCAACTTTTTAAGAACTAAATTATCTTCTAGAAGCTGTCTCTAACTACCATCAAGAATTAGAAAGAATTTCGTATAAAAATCCGGAAATTTCAGTGTTTCAGTAACAGTTTCAGGTCAATCAATAACAGTAACGTCAAAAAACAACATTTGAAGAGTCAAAAAAAAAAAAAAATCACACTCGAAAATGTGTAAGAAGCCATCAAGAAATAAACAGTTCATTTCTGTACAAAGTGTCAAGAGCTTGTTATTATTGACAAATATATAGTACCATTTGGTATTTTATCCGTCGTAGCATGCATATTCTTTTGGTTCTTGACCGGTTTCGATTTTCATCCACCGTCAGAGCAAATTCACCAAGTTGTCTAGAAGTTCACTTCAACGTATGTTTCAGTTACACCCACACTTGTTGGTTTGTTGGTTGTATACATGTGGGGATCTTACAAGGTTATGTTCTAACCTTATAACCTCCTTATAACCGCCCCACATGTATGCAACCAACAATCCAACAAGTGTGAGTGTAACAGAAACATGTTGAAGTGAACACTCTACACGAACTTGGTGAATCTGCTCTGACGATGGATGAAAATCCGAAACCAATCAGAAACTAAATGAATATGCATGCTAGGACGGATACAATACCAAATGTTATCCAGCATTGCGGACCCCTCTCATATTTAATATAGTACCATTTTTCAAGAGTAACTTAAGCAATTGTTTATAACATGCAACTGCACTTTGCACTCTGACAGAAGCCTTTTAAAGGCTAGAAAGTTACTAGCTAATCGACCTTCAAGCGAGTGTTCTAACTAGAATTTTACAGCATCAATAGGCTGAGCTATCTAACTAGCCAACGCTAACATTCTGCATCTTCAGTCAACATCAGCACTCTCTGCTCAGTTACTCCATTCTCTTTTTATTCTTTTCCCTGCTCTACACTTAAGTTTGTTAATAGAGGGAAAATGCCGAAGCTGGCCTACTTTTTTGAGGGGGATCTTCCCCCTCACCCCCGGGCCCGTTTGGTTACAGCCCTGTCCTTTCCCTCTATCCTCACACCTCCTTCCATTTTCTTTTCACCCCATCTCTTAATTTTTAATCCAATCCGACGACCCTATTTTTCTTCCCATTACACCATCCCTCCACTCCTTAACCTATCTTCCAAACCGATGACTCCATTTTGTTTCCATCCCCACTCCTTAAACTATCATCCAGATCGATGATTCCATTTTCTTTCTATCCCCACTCATCAACTTATCCAAATTCATGAATCCATTTTGTTTTCACCCCCACTCCTTAACCTATCATTCAAACAGATGACTCCATTTTCTCCTACCTCCCCAACCTTGGTCAATCAGAAAGCTAAACTCCACAACAAGATGGCGGAACGTAACTCCTCTTATCGCCCCTAACCTTACTCTCGGGTGGAGGGAAATATTCAATTTTTTTTTAATAAGAAAAAACTTTTAATTATTAACTGGGATTCCATCCTACATAATTAATAATTTAGGTTGGAATCCAGGAGTGAGGGGAAAGTTGCTTCTCAAAAAAAGTGGGCCAGCTTCGGCATTTTCCCTCTACTTTCTTTAAACATAAAACTGTGAGTAGAATTTCAGTAATCGGTATTCATCATCTTTGGAATGTAGACACTTCCAATCTCCAATATTAATGGTCTCGGATATGTTATCTAAACCTTCACCAGGTAAAAGAAATTTCCTTTAACGCTGTGATTTCACCCGTCAAGCAAAAAAAATTTTGAATCCCCGATTAATACTTAATTCTATTATACTATAATATACTTTAATATTATTAACTATACATATATTTCTTGCATGCTGCTGTTTGCAAGAAATACATATAAATTTACTGAAATAAAACCTATAAATGAAATTATATTAAATATTTGTAATAATGTAACTTACAGATAAATCAATATATGTTATACATGCGCTGTACTCTAGTTACATAAACTTATAAACAACATAATGTATTTACTCATGTATTAAAAAGCTTTGAAAACTGTTTTCGATCAATTATTTATTTTTATATATTTATATATATATATATATATATTATGACATTTTAATAAAACTAAATTTATTATTGGATTAATCAACGGGGGAGGGGGGTAGCAAACCCTACGATATCAATGGAATATTTCAAAAGAATGCAAACTGTAGTCGGACATGTTTATAGTCCTTTTGAGATGACACATAAAATCTCAAATTTAGGGATTCCTTCAGCTAATTATAATTTCCTTTTAATGGGGCTGCTAAGCGCTCCAAAAAAAAAAAAAATAATAAATTTTAATTAAACATTTTCGTACATAATTAATTCATTAAACTATGTATCTCATTTAATTTTAATATAGAAGAATCTTGAAATGTTTTACAGAGCATTCTTTCTTGTTAATTTAAGCGTTAAGTAGATTCCAAAATATTTCTTAATTTTATAATTATATATTTGAGTAGTTAACGTTGACGTTAGTTGGCGATCCATGAAGTTTGCAAATGGGGGTGCAGCGTAAGTAGAAAGGGAACATGTCTAAATTCAACTCAATTTAATTAAAAATAGTAAATTCATATTGATATTTTTTAAGATATTTTCTGTTATACAAAAAAAACATGATTTCTCAAATAACTAATATATATGTAAAAAAAAAAAAAAAAAAAAAAAAAATTATTTGAATATAAAATCCATTCTTCGAGTTTCAGCATCAATTTAGCTAAAATTTTTCAATAACTTTTTCATTTAAATTAGTCATTTGAGAAATCATATACTAATTGTTTTTTGCTGAATTATATTGTTAGCAATGGAACGGACCTTCAGTTTTTTATTTCAAATTTTTTCGGGTTATGTCAATTGGGAAAATGTAATTTTTTAAATAAATAATGTTAATAATGTTTAGTTTATTATATATTTTTATTCTATAAAAAAATATTATTGAACAAAATAAGAATTTTTGTGTGTGTGTGTAAAATAATCTATATCAATTCAATTACAATCAACGCTGCACGGCTAGCAGCTAAAATAGCACTAGTTGGGTCACATTATTAAGGCAAACGAAGATTGTCGGAAATAACTGAATATGACCATTTTTTGAAACTGAGATTGGGCAGATTTATTAATTTTTAAACAGCATTTATTAATGATATTTAAATAATAATTATGCAAAGATTGTTATGTTATAATTACTTTTAATCGTAAAATTAAAAATTAATTTTTATAATTATTTTCTTGCAGCGTCACAGTGCTTATAAATTAGCCGCCACTGGTTGACCGTTTTGAACCTCAATATATAGGTCATTTTCAACACTTATAAAACATATAAATTTAATTTAATTAAATATATTGTTTAAAGAATTTTATTTGTTTATTAATAATTTTAATGTGGGCAATTGTTTATTAAACGATATTTTAACGTAGTGAAGTGGTTTTTTTTTTGTTTTTTTTTTATTACGAAACAGATATGGGAGATGATTACACGTGTTAACATTTGAATTATGGTATACGTTATAATAACCTAATTTCAATAATCTGTAATACATATATTATATTTTATTTGAAAACTATGAGACTTACAAATTATTGTGCCTAACTTCTTAATGTGAGAGTCGCGATCCCCTAGGAGGGTTTAATGTGTCTGGAGGTGTAAAAATCGATAATAATTTAACGTATACAAGTATTACCATTATATAACCTTCCTGACAATTTACTTGATATCTTTCAAAAAATGCTTATTTTTTTTCATTAATAACTTTGTTGGAAATTAATAAAAGTTAGAAAAGTTTTCTGAGAATAATTGTCGGAACGATTCCATTCTTGGGTCAGAGTTGGAGAAATTGTTAAAGACAAGGACAAAAACAGTACACAAACTAGGGTCTCCGTCCCTAGTTAATTGGCCGAAAGCCAAGGGAGAAGGAATGGATTAGCTCAATGGTAGCGCGCTGGACTTGCAACGCGGAGGTCCCGGGTTCGAATCCAGCATGCTGCCCTTACATTTTTTCTTCCTAGGAGCCTCTACAACTCACTGCCCGGTGATGGGCAGTGTTGTCTGTGGATAGAGAACGCTGCTTGGAGCCAGTTGTGTATTGCTGGCTGCGCCGGGAAGGGGGCACAATAGATCTTTCAGGTCGCACTGCAATAATCTCCTACAACAATCTACAGCCTACTGCCATTCTCAGTTTGTAAGTGTAAATTACTACACGCTCAAATAGAATTCGGCTAGTTCTTACAACTTTAAAAATTGAATTAAAAAAAAGAATTTTTTTTTGGAATAAATACGGACTTGGAAAAGAAAGGCCCCACTTGACCGTATTTAATAGAAATTTATACTAATTCTCCTCTGGTTATTCTGAATAAGATATTTTTGCTTTTGTTGAGAAAAGCTAGAAAAATTCATTATCTTGAAAGGAAAATTGGAAACTCTTTATCCTTAAAACTTTTAAGAAGAGTCAAACAAACATAAAATTCCATAATAAAAAAGTATATCATTTCCGGTTTTATTAAACTCGTAAATATTGAAACATATAAAAAAGAAAGTTTATACACACACATATATATATAAATCATGGTTTATGTATATATATTAAAAACTAACTATATAAATAGTTGAACCAAAGTATTTAGTAAAATTGATCATTATATAATGACGTCATTTTGTGTGTGCAATTTATAGTTTATATATTACCTTTGTACTTCAAGTTTTGATCCCAATGGTATTTATTATCAATACTAACTATTCAAGCAAACTTTATAATACTTCTATGATAATATACTATACTTTAAGTTCCCTTACCACTTAGTTAAGTAATAGCTATACTAAACTGGTTCGCATAACTACTATATTCTCTCAGACTAATGGTTAACTTCAACTGTAAACTTTACTCTAACTTATCTTACTTCAAAAAGGTGCATCGTATAAATTTTATAACTTCATTAATGCTTCATATTTTATACTAAAAACAATTTGATAGGCTTAAATGGAGTTTTATCAAGCATTTTATACTTTTATGAAAAACTATGGGGTTGATTGTCTGAAACGGCAATATAGGCAGGATTTATGGAATGATAATATGTATATATCACAATCTGTTTCATAAAAACATGGAAATTCTGGTATAAAACATTCATATGACTTTTAATTGAGTCTTATAATTCAAAAGCGGGCATTATTAAATTTAAATGTTTAGTTTTATCGTTTATTGCTTTATAACATTCGAGTCGGCAATTCCAGATTGGTCGGCAAGTAAGGGTGGACACAGGTCCACCGTTTGTTCTATTAATATAAATTTTGATGCTGACTGTTTTGGGTAGGTATGTTATTTATTTATTTTTTAAATTAAGGCGCGTCATATCTATGGTCATTGGCGCCCAAAACCTTCTTGTTCCGGCCTCCGGACAGTGTTCTCTCGTTACAGACAACACTGTCCGTCACCGGACAGTGAGCTGTAGAGACTCCTAGTTAGTGTGTAATTCTTGGGAGTTCTGTAATTTGTGGACTTACAAATTTATGGCACAATTAAGATGGACACTCCTTAGAGTGTACGGCATAACAGAGAATTGTACACATCTTTTGAGGACTCCCTAGCGATTACGGCTATTTAGCTGAATAAGTTTAGGTGAAAGTTAAGGTCGTATTGTTAGGATGAAGGAATACAGATATCAAGGAGAGTTTTGCAATTTGAACCAGTCCTCACGAAGAATAGAAGGGCTAAGGTCTGCGTAGAAATGTTCGGATAGCTAGAGAGTCGGATTGGAGGAAAGGAAACTCAAAATAAGGATGGCTGTAATGATTCTTGTTGAAGGTTTAAGCCCATCCTGAACTGTAGTGCCCAAATATAGTTTAATAAGTAATACATAATTGTTGTAGTTGATTCCGCAGAGCTGGAAAGCATCAGATATATTTTCCGTGATAGCCTGTTTCTTTTTGTGGTCATCGACCGGTTTCAGGCGTTCGCCCATCATTCTGTTGACAAAACAGTGTGATAACATAGACTTGCATAGAACAAATTTAGTTGATACACTTAGTTGAGTGTGTCAACTAAATTTGCTCTGTGCAAATCTATATTATCAGAATGTTTTAACAAAAACAGTCCGAAACCGGTCGATGACCACAAAAAGAAGCAGGCTATCACGTAAAATATTTTTAATATATAGAACCTTATTAGCGTATAATTAAAACTGGTTAGAGAGCTACTATTATTTTTAAAATAGCTTCAAAAAGAAGGCCTGGAGGGGAAATGTCCTATCTTAAAATAATGTAGCCAATCACAACCGTCAATCACCTTTTCTTCGGCTGATTTAAAACTACCTTTAGGAATTTTGAATTGCGCAAAGTGTTTTTTTTTAAATAGATTACATATCGAATTTTACAACATTTTCCGCGCTATTTTTTCTAATTCCATTTTTTTTATAAGTCTATGAAATATGTATTTCATGGTGGCATTTATAGACGCAAGATTAAGTTGAAGGAAATCTTTGATAAAAATAAAATGGTGGGAGAAAGATTTTCGAATTATATGTAGTGCGTACTCCGGAATGTGCCGCTGAATTTCCCTATTTTTTTTTTGAAGCGGGGAGGGGGGGGTCAATGCACTGCGACCTTTTATCCGGTCTATTGTGCTATGCCCCCTGGGTGCCGCAGGCTTGCCCACAGCACCCGAACAGATGTCCCAGCTGAACATCCGTTTTACAAAACCTCCATCAGTTTGAGATCCCTGAGGAATCCCAGTATCCTGACAGGCTCTAGAGAGGGTATATCCCCCTCCTCCACCTGGTAGCTACCCAGGTTCTTGAACCTTCTCTGAGTGGCAGCCTTGCAGTCTGTTAGGAGATGTAATGGAGTTTCCTTCAGCTCCAAACCCAGATTCACCAGGTGTCCTCTAAGTCGGCAATGCCCCGCGAGGAAACCCATAAGAACGCGGAGCTTGTTCTTGCTCAATTCAATGCAGGCCTCCGACCTCCGTCGGTTATAATTTCCCAAGCAGATCTTGGCCTGCCGCAAACCGGGGAGGGAGTACCAGAGTTGAGATCTCCTCGTCTCCTCTTCCTTGCTAAGTTCCTCCAACAGAAACTGATCGCTAAACCCACAAAAAGGTTCCGGCCCTAGAAGTGGGGTCGTAGAGCCTAACATGGCCAGGGCGTCAGCAATCTCATTCCCTTCAATGCCAACATGCCCCGGCACCGACCAAAGCACAACTTTGTTCCTTTTGCGTAGGTTATTAAGTTTATCTAGGCATTCCCAGACCATTTTAGAGTTGATAACTGATGCACTCAATGCTCTAATAGCTGCTTGACTATCGGAAAGGATAACAATTAGCTGGTTCCTATATCCCTTATCGAGGTTAAATTGTACACATCTTCCAATAGCGTATATCTCCGCCTGAAAAATGCTGGGAAATTTATCCATGGGTTCCGAGTGCTTGATCCTTGGACCAACCACCCCCGCCCCAGTTCCCTCGTGGGTCTTAGACCCGTCAGTATCCCATTTAATGGCATGTTCCTTAATTCCTTTTAGTGAAGCTGTATTTCTTAATCATGTCATCTCTAGGGAGGTGCCCGATGAGGGAGCCACTCTCTAACCCCCAGGTGAGGATAACCACTCTCTAACCTCCAGCCTCCCCTCTCCTCCTGCGCCACCCCTAGAGATCTCCCTAATATTATTATTATTATTATTATTTTTCCTAAATGCCTATGAATTGATATAAATGCTGGATGATCTGCAAAGGGAATCAGCATTATATTTATCTCACGGACAAATATTGTTCCTTTTAAAGGACAATATTTATTCAATACAAATTGAAAGTCTTATTCATGGCTTCTGATAAAACCAGAGATAATAATAAAATCAAAATTTTTGCATGCCATTATTTTATGTAAATAAGACAACTCCTGAGAAAAATGAAAAACCCAGCAATAGTTTTGTAGATAAATAAAATAAATGGTTAATAGCAGCATAGTTTGTAAGCTAGTTGCAATCTATTATCTGTTTCAAATTTATCTCAAATATAACATTTAACTTAATAAATAATTTTAAAGAATTTTTTTTTGGAATGTTTAATATATTTGTTTTGCAAAAAAAATAATATGTTTTTAAATGTAATAAAAATCAAATAAGCACGTTGTTAAGTGTTTGTGAAAGACTGTCTTTGTTCCAAACAGTTTTGTATACATACACGACCACGTGATGAACCCCTAACCCAATATAGGCATATAGGAGTTAAGTTAAAGGTTTTATGAACTTTGTTTTTAAAGTTTTAGATAATTATCAATTTTATACCATTTCTCGAATGTTTAGCATAATTTATTCTTATTATTCAAATTAATTCTAACCTGCAGGTGGCGTTAATTAAATAATTCATTAATTTTAAATTTTTTCTTTATACATTTACACATTTACTTAATTATTTTTATTGTTATTCACTATTTATTATTTAATTTTTCATAGAGCTGTTGAGTACAAAAATAATGGCTGTTAGTGACAGGGTCGCTAGCTACATTCCACGCATTTTTCAAATAAACTATCTAAGTGACGTTTAAGATTTTCCTTATTGTAAGTCTAGATTTGCAATGGGGGCCCGACAACTGAGCTTCGAGCAGAGTGTTAGTGAGAAGGCAAGAGCTTTTGCCACTAAGCCATTAACAGAGATTGGAATAATAAGATTAACAGAAACCGGGTGGATTTTAGCGGTTTCCCGCTTATACGTCTGGTTCAATTGGATTCACAGGACTTGATATTTTCTAATCTTTTCGCCGCGTTAAGACTGCAAATGCATATCTAAAGGAATCGTGACAATTCTAGGAGATCTTCTTCCCCTAAGAAGAAAAAGAAGAAAAAAAAAATGGGCTCAGTATGGGGAATAGTCTTCTATGATGATTTCTCAGCGTCCCGTTTAGATCTCTATCTGATTTATTTTCCTGAACATATTCCAGTAGTTTATAGCTATAGTAAGAAATGCAATTCGAAATATCGAACCCTAAAGTCGCACGCAAGGTTTCTATCGTTTAAGTGGGAAATCTTGGCGATATTTTCATGCCTTTCTAGGTACTCCTGTGAATCTGATAATGAGCAGCCTGCTGAAAGTTGTTGTATGCTTTCCATGACTCGATTGCACAGCCTACACTTTTCTTGAATCTGCGGTAAGTTATTTAAAGTATTAACTGATTCTGAACTGCCGCATATACTCGTACCATCTGTGAACCATCTCTGTGGTTTGCAGTTATAATAATTGCAGATGTCTATATTACTGTTGATTTTTCTTTTCATTTTTTTTTTAGTCAACCAATCAGTCAATGAAGTTTTTTTCAGAAAATGGGAGGGTTTTAAGAGTGAATCTGTAGTAGACGTATATAAAACCAGTTTATTGGTATATAAAATTTTGTAATAAATGTATGTTACATTTCCTTACTGCACTATATGAGGAAGTATTGTGATCGTGGCAAATTTACGGTATCTAATTTTCACCGGAAATACTCGTTTTATGATTCTCTGAGTCCAAAATAGTGGTCTACATGTGTATGTATGTACGTGTATGTGTCTGTGATCAGCGTAACTGTTTATAACATGCGTTGGGGAAAAAATTATGTTAAGTCGTATTTTCGCTAAACTATTTTCTTCAGCGATGAAATTTCAGCAATATTTTTAATTTACTTTCATATTATATAGATAGATAGATAGTAATATCGTCACTGTACTCAATTTGGGGGGCACTTAAAGAGCAAAGGTCCCCATAAAATCTTCAACAAATCAGTTTTACTAGAAAAACGCTACAGATAAAAGTGATATTTCTTTATGTGTATACTTTAAAGAAAATCTCTGGATCCAGTTTTGGGAAAATCGTAAAAATAAATAAATAAATAAATAAACTATAAAAATAAACATTCCATAAGATAACAATTTCGGTTGTTGGTTTTTTTACAGAAATCTATCCGTCTAAAACGATGGTGGTAACTAAAAGCAAATAAAGTTTGAGTGTCTAAAGCGTCTTGTGAGTGTACGTTGTGAGATATTTGATTCTCACATACACACATCATACATATACACAAACGATAGTTCTGCTATAAAAATGAAGATGCCACATATTTTCCTCTTGAGGAGTAAATATCTTTATGTTGATAAAATTTGCCACCACCATGCGCTGGATTCAATTATCAATAATTATTAAACCAGTCGAGAGAATTGCCATCTTTTTACTTTCTCTCACTCTCCTAGTAAGAGGAAATAGCATCGTAATCGTGTCAAATTTTCGATATCAAGTTTTCAACGGAAATATCCGTTTTGAGGTCTCCTAAGTCCAAAAAAGTTGTTTTTAGAAAATGGTGTGTATGTGTGTGCGTGTATATATGTACGTGAACATCATAGCTCAAAAACGAAAAACCGTAGAAAGTTGAAACTTGATATTCCGTTTAGGTATCACAATGGGATCTGACAGTAGGTTATCTATCAAAATTTCTCAACCGAAAGTACCACTTTACTAGTTGTTTTTTTTACTATTTTGCGATTTTCTCAAAAATGGTTCTGACGATATTCTTTAAACTTAGCACTTCAACTACACATACAAAGAGCTACAACATTTATTTGAATCATTTTTCCGGTAAAATTCCTTTAAGGGTACTTTTGAGGGAGGGGGATTAGGGTTTCCTCTAAAGTTAAAGCTATTTCAGTTTATTATACAATTCAATCATCTAAATAATGTTAATTAGAATTAAATATGTTGTTGAAATTTCGAGTTTGAAAAGATCGGATGACCGGAAGTGCGTTTACTTTACTAATTAACTAATGATTTTTTTCACTTTTTCGCGATTTTCTCAAAAATGACTCCGACGATTTTCTTGAAATTGGAAATCAATTACACATACAAAGATCTACAACTTTTATTTATAACATTTCTCTGGTTAAATTCATTTAATGGCATTTTAGGGGGAGGGTGGGGTTATATTTTTCTCTAAAGTGCTATCATAGTTGATTATACAATTCTATCATCCAAACGAAATTAATTAGAAATAAATAGATGGTCAAAATTCCAAGTTTCAAGAAAATTAGTTAACCGGAAGTGCGCTTTTATTGAACAGTTTTTCATTTTTCGACGAATTTCATTAAATGTGGTATACTAACTTTAAAATTTGTTAATTATAATTTTGAAAACTTGAGTAATAGAAAGTTGTGTGAGTGTTTCACACTAGATTTTTTTCGTATCCAATGTAAGTAAAAACTACACATTAACCCCTCGATCACGCCCAATGTATTAACAAAACAAGCTTTTTCTTGAACGGCCATGCTTTGCTTTAGAAGCTGTCTCTAGATCTCTCCAAAAGGAATTGGGATAAATAATTCAAAAATATGTGGGTTTTGGAAAGCAATACGTCAGAGCAGCGTTGGTGAGGAAATAAGGTCTTGAACGGTTCGCCAAACTAGATCGCTAGCTAATATTGTTAGAACAAGTAAGAGTCCAAACTGCACGTCGCTCACCAGGCGGATCACCAGCCAACGCTACCATTCCACATCAGGCCGCCAACATCTCTCCTCACAAACTACTTAAATATAAATTGTGTGCGTTCAAGTATAAATATCGAGTTTTGTGTCTTCACTTATTTCACCACTCATTCCCCGTTACACTATTAATAGATCTCGTTTTTGACCTTCAGTAATCTAATTTATTTTTATTTAATAATTAAAATGAAAGTTTAATTGTGATTATGTTAATAAGATGTGAGCAAAAATGAATAAAGTGTTGGTAGAATGATCCTCACCTAAACATGAAACTAAGGAATTTTTCCAACTTCTAGATTTCGATATGTAATATCCATTTTTGTTTACCATATTACTAAAAAATTAAGGTCCTTCACAGTGTCGATAATCATTTAACTGTAAAAAAGAAGAAGAAAAATGAAATCAACAGGTACCACCTAAAAGGATTATCATTAGTGGCACTGAAATAGATTTCGTGATGAAATAGCCTTAAGGAAAATGTAGCTAGAAAAGACAAAACGTTCGATAACAGGATTATATTGGTTTTCCTGAGGATAAGAGTTTGAGAAACTTTGGACGTGGAATGGTTTTCACAGAGA
The DNA here is from genome assembly GCA_011037195.1 of Triatoma infestans. Classification (NCBI taxonomy): domain Eukaryota; kingdom Metazoa; phylum Arthropoda; class Insecta; order Hemiptera; family Reduviidae; genus Triatoma; species Triatoma infestans. Next base: position 171,799 of record JAAEAF010002487.1, on the reverse strand, counting down.
TATAGGACAAACTGCCAGCTTGAAGATGAGTTTAATGGAAGGTTGAGGGACAGAAGTGAGACATAGTGAGTAAAGAGAGTAGGAGAATGAAATATAGGAGAAAACCCACCTACCTACCTTGAAGATGCTCCAGGTGGATTTAGATGGAACCATAACAGGAAACTTACAGTTGTACTTGGAAACTTATACCGTGTTAAACAAGAATACAGCGCTGTATATGTTGGGATTCCGTTATTCATTTTATATTCTGTTCATTTTATATTCAAAATTGCTTTTATTTTTTATACGCTCTCAACACCTGTTTTATTTATTTTTTTAGTTTCACTTCTTAATGTGAAAATAAAATGTATACACCTTCAAATAAAACTTAAACAAACAATAAAAAAAAATGAATTTTTATCATTTTAAAAGAATTTATTCGGCTGAAAAGTATTGATTTGCCACTCTAATTGATTGCGCTGCCCGCTTGTGAAAAGAAAAATTTTACCTTTCTAATCTTCACACATTTTTCATAAAGTTAAAAATGTATATACTTCGAATGGCTGATGCATTTTTAATTTCCCTTACTGCAATCGTGTGAAATTTTCGATATCGAGTTTTTACCGGAGATACATGTTTTGAAGTCCCCCTGAGCACGGAAAAAATGTTTTTAGCGAAGGTATGTGTGTATCCCTGTGTGTGTGTGTGTGTGTGTGTGTGTGTTGTGTGTGTGTGCGTGACTATGTGAAGAACATAGCTCAAAAAAGAAAAATCACAGAAAATTCAAACTTAACATTCCATTTGGGTATCTCAATCGGATCCCAGAGGAAGTTATCTGTCAAAATTCCTCAACCCTGAGGAATGAAAACTGAATGGATTTTCAGCTTTCACGATTTTTCCGATCTTCAAACCTGAAGCTTTCCAAAATTCCACAATTTTTCGCCTAATATTGGCGAGCAATGTTCCCAAGCTCCTCTGATCAATACTGGGCTTTTCCATGCTGAACTAAGACCACTTATCGGAGTATAGGCCCAGATTTGTGTCTGCCTCTAGCTCTCCTCGCATAGTTTTTGATGCTCTTCAGTGCCCAAACTTATTATTATTATTTGTCTGAAGGGAGGGACCAAACCCTACGCTATCCAAAGCCCCACTGGGCCCATATAGCTACCCCAAGAAAAACAGCAACAAACCTGGTCTAGAACAAATATCCAGACCCGGGTCTAATCCATTTAAGATTCCCCCGCATTCCAAACAAATCGGACAATAACCTTAAGGGGAAATAGCCTAAGCTTTTCCACAGACATCTTGCTCCCACCAAAGGTCCCGAACCTAATCTACTCACACCCAGCAATCTGTCATAAGATGGATGGGTGTTTCCTCCTCTGTCTCACAGACTCTACAAAATGGATCCGGCATGAGCCCCATTAGGTAGAGTTGTCTGCTTACACCACAATGTCCAGTAAGGGATCCAACGATGCCTGAGAGAGCTCCGTAAAAGACACAGCAACTTAGGACTTTTCGATGCTGTATTAAGAGCGCCATTATCGGAGTGTAATCCCAGAATTGTGTCTGTCTCTACAGCTTCTCGCGTAGTTTTAGATATCCTCTTCAATGCCCAAAATTATCCTGGAATTATATATTTGTGAGACTTGTGGTTTGAATTAATTGGAGGATTAACGTTAAAATTAATAGTAGAAGACCTAAATAAACAGTTCAAAAAAAATATAATAATCTAAATATCTGAGCATATTCAAGATCTAAAGAAATTAATGATTGATTTGCAAAATTTGGGCATAAGTTTTTAAGATTTTTAGCTTCACCTAGAAAGATAAACAATGAAAAACACTTGAGTTGGCGGGTTGAGACTCCATCAATAGTTTGCTAGAAAACGTTGTTTTGCCCATATTGCAGTGAGCTTCTTCAGGACTATTACACTTTTAAAGCTAATACTTGTGGAAGGGAATAATTGGTGGTTTTGATTAGGCGTAAAGCCTCAGACAATGTAGAATTAGCTAATAGTATTAAATTGTGAATAGATGTACATAATATGTGTGCCGTTAACAATCCAAGTTGAAAGAAAAACGTTGGCGCTGTTCAGAGTAAATTCTGTAAACTTCTTCCAATTTTTAGCTTTTCTTCAAATTTAGAAAAATTCCAGCTACCTGTATCATTTACCTTAAATTCGTTCTATATATAATGGAATCGTATATTTTAATGAAATGATATTTTAGAGAAAATTCAATTTTTCTGAAAAATATTTCCATTAAAAGTGATAGGCCTATTTTTGCGTAGCTAGTTTGATAATTTTACAGAAAATCATTAAAGCTTTTTTGCTATCTTATTAAGGGCCCCAGTTGAATTTTACTAAAATCATCTCTGACAGATTCTTGGCTGAAATTAAATTTTATCATGATATATTAGAAAAATACGCAAATCTTTTTACTTTCTCTTATCGCTTTACGTGGAAATATTGCAATATTATTTACGATAATTCAAATCTTACGAGGAAAGTTTGGGGATTAAAGAAAACAAGCTGTTAAAGTAGTAAATAGAAGCGTCTCACTGGCACAGGTATTATACTGCTGCTCTGTTTGGGCGCATAAGGTTAGCAGCTCGGTCTTCAGGAGTCATACCGTGGCAATACAAAGAGCCATGCTGCTGTTGATGGGTAATTTTAGCCGTACGACATCAACTGGGGCTCTGCAAGTTTTGACGGGATGTCTTCCATCTGAAGTAGTGAGATCGGCCCTATTATATTTTTTAAGAAGAGGGAAAATAGTTAGTTTGGGTGGACCAGTCTTTAGAACCTTTACCAGAAGAAGAAATTGGAAATGATTTCAGAATCTGGCTTCTGAATAAAAGAAAGAAACAACTGGATCAGGATCTGTTACTGCAATGGAAATCTCGCTGGTCTTACTCTCAAAAGGGCAGGACCACCTACAAGGTTTTTGCCAGACGCGACAATGGATAGAGGAATAGTCCCCACAGAATTTTCTTACGCGGTCTCCCGGCTAGTGACAGGCCATGGGCAAATTAAGGGAAAGTGGTATGAAATAGGTTTGGTAAGTGATGGTTGCTGTCGTTGCGGTGAATTGGAGACCGCCTAACATATTAGTTTTGAATGCATTCGTTATGAGGATCTCCGGGCAAAATTATGGAGTGCTATAGGCTATCATGTTTGCATTGATAATGATACATTAACCTTGTTGCTGGAAAGTCTCAGTGCATACGGTGGCTTTAAAAAGTTTGCAGATGAGGCTGTAAGACGAGGTAAACTGTAGGAGGATTTTCGAGGGTAGGTGGAGCGTACTTGTGGAATATTAGTAATTTATTGTATGACTGTGGCATGAATGACTTAGATTAGTTATCGAGTTTTTAGCGGGCCTCTCAGGAATATCGAGTACTGAGAGGTCAATTATGATAGGAATTTTGTCTGCATGCGTGAAGTATGAATGTATTTATTGTATGAACGAGTATGAATGCGATGCTGTTTGTTAGCTTGTTTTGCTATGGTGGCATAATTTCATCATAATTTATGGAAATTGTCCCCTTCCCTCTTATATTCTTGCTTGGGAATCATTCTTATTTCGGGATCATTGGGGATGAAGTATAATCATTGGGGTGTTATGAGCGAGAGCTCGGGAACGGCCCATTCGGAGTGCGTGTAAAAAAAAAAAAATCAAATCTTACAAAACAGAATTTTCACCGAAAATGCGTATTTTATTCATCCATAAGAAAGGAAAAATAATCTGGTATGAAACACTCACACAACTTTCTCATACTGTAGTTGACAAAATATTAATTGACAGCATTAATAGTAAAGTACATCCAATTTAATGAAATTTATCGGTGTTTTTATGGAGAAAATCGCGCTCCAGCATCGTAAAAAAAAAAAAAAAATGGGAAGAGGAAATTAGTTGCGAACCTTGGTAGCAAAGGCCAGATTCAGACGCTAATGGGATCTGCGGCATGCTTACCTTTCCCCCTAACAAAGAACGCCGTCTGACAAGCTTAGTCCAATCATGATGGGCACTTGCGTCCATGGAAGGTATTAAGATTTTCCTAGCCAAATTCACTTACAAAAAAAATAATAAATAATAGCAAAATAAAATACAAATCTTAAGCATTAGCAATAGATTCTAGATTGTTGTAGGTGATTATCGCACCGCGACCTGAAAGATCTATTGGGCTCCCCGGAGCCTTCTCAGTGCACTGCCGGCCTCCAAACAGTGTTCTCTAGCTATAGTCAACACTGCTCATCACCGTACAGTGAGCTGTAGAGGCTCCTAGGAAGAGAAAATCTAAGGGCAGCGTGCTGGATTCGAACTCGGGATCTCCGCGTTACTAGGCCAGCGCGCTACCACTGAGCTAATCCCTTCCTAAGCATTAGCAATAAGGTCCCTCCATGTATTTCTCTTATGTCACTACAATACCATAGTGTCCTCTTCCTCTCCTGCTCCTGTCCTCTTCCACAGTTTTTCTCCCGGAAAATCTTGGTCGACCTCCACTTTTTGTTTCTTTCGGATTCCCACTCCAAAATTTTCTTTGAGAATCTTTCATTTTCCTAAATGACCAAACCATCGTAATCTACTTTCGACATTGGTTTCAAACACAGTCTTCTTGGCGTCTATTATTTCCCAAATATCTTTATTTCTGACTCTGAATAGCGCCAGATATCCAGTACGGTAGGCAGTAGCTTTTTACTTTCTCTTGCTCCGGAAATACTGTTTTGAGGACCCCTCACTAAGAAAAAAGTGTTTTAAGTGAATGGCATGTATATATATATATATATATATTGATTGGCCATCCCAAACACGAAAAATAGCAAGAAGCTTGGTAACAAATGTCTTTGATCCTGTTAATGTATTTATTATACAACTTTGAATCTTATATTCTCTGATTTCAATAAAATGGTATGAATTAAGCTAATAGATATGATTCAATAATCTTCTATAACTATCATATATGTATGATAAGCTTAATTCAATTTAGTATTTCAACAGAACAGTTACCGTAACTAACATTGATTGACAATACAGATAACTTGGCTAAATAATTTAATTGCTTAATCTATATGCTGACTAGGAAATGTCCGTACGGTTGTAGCTCGCTAAGCCAACTGTATCACTTATCACATACATATAACATGTGATTAGAGAGACAAGACCTAGCTCTATTAGTATTAATACTATTTGCTACATCCGTTTAGTGATAGCGTTAACAAACATGGCGATACCTAACGGAGTTACATTCCAACTTATATTACATGTATAACAAGTAAATGTAACTAAACCTTTACAGACCCCTAGAACTACATGGTAGTTAAATTCTCCAGATACATGAGAAATTGTACCAGGTAGAGGGGTACATGGTGTGATTAAAATCGTACTATTTATTCATTATTAATTTGTAACAGTATTATATTAAATCAAACTCGCAGTATTATTTGCTTCATTCTCCAAATAAATCGATTAGCTAATCTAATGCTTTCATTTCTTGTCAAATAGTATTTCTATCGACATTGAATTAAAACTAACTTCATCAGTTTAATTGTGTTACTACTAGTTTTAAATATGTTAAACTACGTTGTGTGTATATAACAGAAAACATTTTGCATATAAATTAATCTGTTAGTAATCTCTGTATAATAGCCTAACAGCTTCAACAATTAGAAAAGGCAACGCTTCATTTAACAAGCTAGGATAGGCTTCTTAATACAGGTCACAATGGAATGAGGCACGCCCTCTCTGTTTTTCAATCTAATCTAATCTAACAAGTAAGAATAACAAAGTTTGATACATACATACTTTGATACATACACACACACACACACACACACACACACACACATATATATATATATATATATGGATGTACGTAATGTATGGATGTATATATAGGATTGTTAATTGAATCGATGTTTTTTAAGAAATATATAGAATTTATTCTACCTTCTTTTTGAATTTTTTGTACTCTGAAAGAGCAGTACGAAAAAGGGACTTGTGACCGAATAGATCTGATTTTCTTTGCATCATGAATTTTATTCTTTCTACTAGCCAAGAAATCAATATATCGCCTTCAAAGAGTTCCTTGGGCAGCTACGCAGTTACGCAGCTATCCAGATTTCCTTGTTTCTATAGTTTATAGCAGTAATAGAAGATATCTAGCCAAGCCAGATGGCCAGGGCATCTTCTTCGGATGGAGCCCAACCGGATTGCCCTTGCCACATATAAAACTAAAGTGGATGGAAAGCGAGGGAGAGGTCGGCCTAGATTAAAGTGGGAGGACGATAAAATGGGAGGATGCCTTCCAAAAAAAAGAGGGGGTTAGAATGGAGTAAAAGGTATGAGCTGGTCCATGACCGGCAAAGCTGGAAGAGGCTATGTAGACTTCCTTCTCATACTGCTTAGGCGGTAGAAGAGAAGTGATTATGATGCTGACTATAAGACATTTGCTTTTCAATTTGTTCGTTATGCTCTTCTGGATATGCCGTTCTAGCTTCCTCTTAAAACTGTTACAGATGATCATTGGCCTACTGCTCAGTCGTGACTTTTTTTTAGAATCATCATGGAGTACATCATGAAAATTGCACAAATTGTGCAAGTTACAAACTGATTTTGACCCAGTCAAATTGATCTCACAACTGATCTTTCTCAACATCAATTAACGATCTGACATCAGACTCACTCTTTTCACACTGTAATTTAATTATTGTGCATTCTTCCATCTTTGTTTGGCCCTCTAAAAAAAGACTTATACATTTGTGATCTGGATAAGAAATATTCTCCATAAGAATTTCGAAAGTTTTTATACGTCACAAAAGCTAATACGATACAATTATATTATAATAAATTGAAATAGCACTTTATAGGAAAACATAACGCTATTTCTCTCAGAAGGTCTGTGAAAAAATAGAGATAGAATTAGCTCAGTGATCACGTTTTAGATTTGAAATCAATTTAGTTCTTGGCTTCGAATCCGGCCAGTTTGCTGACTTTAGATAACCTTGTCCCTAGGAGCCTCTGGAGCTCACTATCCGCTGAATGGCACTGTTTTTAATGTTATGTAGGAGAGTGGTAGTGCTGAGTACTGAGAAAGACCTAAGATATTGATGAGTTTGGAAATTTATATAATGTTGGTAATAATGTATTTAACAAAATATAAACTCTTATTTTATGTTTGATAGTGAAAATTAATAACTTTTATCTATTGTAATTTAATTAATACTCTTTTACCATCCAACCTTATTAGGAATATTTTGCAGACAATTTTTAGATTAATATGAATTAACCAAGCTCACTAAATTGAGTCTGGTTATAAATGTTTTAAATTTCCAAACTTTTGTGATTATAGAGTTGTTTTTTTTTTGTGTGAACATAATCAACAGGACAAAGGCTGCAGTGTGCTAAAAATCTGCCTATGGAGTTAGTAATGGCTTTATTACTTAAAATAAACAATTTGTAGGTAGTTATATTTTTGCGAACTTTCATAAATGCAATAAAAACACTTAAGTTTTCGGGTTGTGAGACCGCGTCGGTGATTTACCAGAAACCGGCACATTTAGCTCCACTATTGCGATGAGCCTTTTCAGTGTTTTTAGACCTTGAAAGATAATTGAGCTAATGGAGAAGAAGCTCATTGCAATATGAGCGGAAACTACGGTTTCTAGCAAACCACTGACGCGGTTTCAACCCAGTAACTCAAGTATTTTTTCCTGAAAATGTCCCGCAGAAACCTGCAATAATTTAATTTTATAAAATTCATTAAATGATTTAATCTCTTGTAGTAATCTAATTTAAATAAGGTACAAATTAATTAGTTTTATACTTAACTAAAGGAATTAGTAAAATGTATACATAAAACGTGTGTAATAGTAACATCGTTTGGGGGGGGGGCAACTAGTATATTACTAGCAATGGAACTTCTCTTGGGAGAAAACAGAGTATGATTTAAAACAATGACTCACCAATGGGGACTATTTATCACTCTTAACTATGTTACCAGTCTCACAAATATGTCACATACTTGCATGTACCCCTCTCTAAATCCACTACCCACATGTTTACTACAACCAGCTTACAAAACCTGAACTAAAGCTTAACAAATAATTTTTCTTGTTATTTCATTTTCAATTTTCTTCATATTTAATTTTATATAAATATTATTTATGGTATTTATTTATTTTATATTTTATTATTATTATTATTATTATTATTATTACTATTATTATTATTGTTTTTGGTGTTCGTTACGACCGCTGTATTCAATGTTGTAAATTGGATTTTGAATTTCGGTTAGACAAAAGAACTCTTAAATTTCTACCGACGTTTCGGCAAATTTATTGCCTTCTTCAGGGTCTGTACAAAGGTTTTGATACAAATCAATAAAAAATAGAAATTTAAAATAAATATTTTCAGAATAAAATTTTTTTAAAATAAACTAAATAAAGAATAAGATATATATAGCATATTTAAATTTATTTTAAACTATTGTTGTAGGACAGATCAATATTAAACTAAATCACAACTATTAAATAATCTAAATCACAATTATTAAAAAATATGTGGCATATATAAGAGTAAAGTACGGAAATAACTTAGGAAATGTACTAACAAAAATTTTCAATTAGAATTCCAGTAGTAATTAATCTAGTTTAACCTGTGACATACCATCACCAAGTGTTACGGACATTAGATGGGTCAAGGTTTATAAAGGGCTAGGAGAGCGAATGTAAAAACCGTGTCTTAGTCTGTATGTTGTTTTGGAAATTCCAGGAGATTGTTATAACTGAGGGATATGTTTTTGGTGTTTGTTCTGAAATTAATAGATAATTCATCTTTTTTAATATGAATCATTTCCAATATATTTCTTTTTTTATTGTTATTGTTGATGGAGAGAATTTTAGTGTTTTCCATGTCAAATTCATGTTTGTATTGTATGCAGTGTTTCGTTAGTGCTGTAGTTATGTCAGTCGGTTTTTTAGTTTTACAGTCGTATTTATGCTGGTACAGTCTATTTTTTTAAATATTGAGATGTTTGTCCTATGTATGTAGCTGGGCATTGTAAACAATTTATTTTATAAATTATATCTGATAATAAAGTTGTGGGTGTGGGGTCTTTTAGTTTAGAAAAGAGTTTTTTTTAGAGGATTGGAGTTTTTGTGGGCAATGGAAAGGTTACATTTCTTGAAAATTTTAGCTATTTTTTTCTGATAGAGCTTCTATGTATGGGATAGAGATATAGAATATTGGAAGTTGCTGTGATGGCGTTGAGGGAGTCAGGGTTGATCAGATTATCTGTGGGTCGTTGATATAATATTTTTTGTATAATATAGAGGGGATAGCCATTATTTTTAAATATCTTAGATATTTGCTTAAATAAATTTGCCGAAACGTCGGCAGCAATTTAAAAAGAGTTCTTTTGTATGTCCGAACCTCAAAATCCAATTTACAACATTATTATTATTATTACTTTTTATGAATGCTTAGATTTGGTAACTGTTTATTTAAACTACTCTTGGAAAGTGAGAAGTGGGGTTCCGAGTGAGATAATCACAGTACATTTCAAAAGTAGTCACAATACGACTTAAAGACCATACAACACGGAAAACACTGAACGTGCAGAACATTCGTCAGCAGTTGAACTTGCAATAACTTTTGAGGACACCAAGTCTTTGCCTAAAAAAAAGAACAATTATTATAAACTTGTCGTAAGATAAACAGTAGAAACTGAGAAAGAGAATTTGAATAAAGATGATGGATTCGGTCTGAGCAGATCAAGGCTACCCCTACTAAGAGATAGGAGAGAAAAAGTAAAAGAAAAATATAATTAACAGTTTTTCAGAGCAAAACAAGGCTGGAAGAAAGACTTAGATTTCATCATCCAACCGGCCATCACATGCATGGAAGGGAAAATTAAATCCCCTTGATTACCTCCATCAATTTACCTGCTAGATAGAAGGATAATTAGGTCCTGCCTATCTCCTATTTATTCTACAGTTATCCACCACCCTTTTTCTTGCCAATTTTGATCTAACAATTAAGTCTGCACTATTCAGAAAAAGCCTATTGTAATATGGACGAAACGTCTGTTTATAACAAGCCACTGGCGCTGTTTCAACCAAAGTATTTTGCCGTGGAAGTCTAAATAATATAATAATAATTAATTTAGAGTAAGTTAATTTCCATTATAAATTTAGTAATCTTTAATAATCAATAATAAACTTCAATATCACTAATTAGTTTGTGAACATGGCTAATGTCAAAATATAAAGGGGCATCAGCTTAAATTTTCTTATCAATTAAGTTTTAGTAATTTCCCAAATAATAATTTTTGTAGTCAACATCTTTGATCAATTGGATCATCTCAAAGAAGCACTCTCTTGCTATGAAACACACCTACCATCACCGTACAGTGAGATGAAGAGGCTTCTAGGGCAAGAAAATCTAAGGACACCATTGCTGGATTTTTTAACCCGGGACTCCGCGTGGGAGGAGCTAATTACCTACTGGTAACCACTGAGCTTATTTGGCCCCTGTTTATAATTTTAAAATATTATATTAGTTTATGATTTCGGAATATATTTAAGTTTGTATGATTTTAGGTGTTTTGTGGGAACAAAATTTTATAAATAAAATATGAAGTAGATTTATAAAGCAGATTTCGAAATATGATAACAAATTCAGTTTTGAGAATGGATTGCTTAACATGCGTATGTTTATGTTTTCGGAAGCTAATGTAGGGGTTTTGGGTGAACCCCCACCACTCATCCACTCTAGCGGAGAGAAACAGCCCCTCTCGCACAGAGAGGAGAGGCTCGGCCAGTGTATATATATATGAGAGAAAGACAGTCAGAGATCATTCTGTTAAATTCAGTTTTACACATCAGAGATCATTCTGTTGATTTACACATCAGTTTAACATCATTCCGTACTTATCATTTTAGCCACGTCAGTCTGTCAGTTCAGTTCAGTTCAGTCCTAAACTCTACAGTGTAAAGTCCTTGGCAGTCAGTCACATACATATATATCAAATTATATATCTTATACTCATCTTAAGGTGTTATTTATCACATCAAGCATCTACAACCAACATCTCCTCACAACACCCTTACACTAATGACAAAAGAACAGAATTGAGATTTGGCAGAATGTAAATTTGTGTTTACTAACTCTGACAACCTTCCAAATCAGAGACATTTTCTATGGTAGCCTGCTTCATTTTGTGGTCATCGACCGGTTTCAGGCGTTCACCCATCTTCAGGATGCGTTTTTCAGACAGTGTGAAAACACAGACTTGCACAGAGCAAATTCAGTTTACCCTTTCTTTCCTAAAAGAAAAGCGGTCTTTCCTAAAGGAAAAGCGGTTCTTTCCTAAATGAAAAGCGATCATGTCGAAGAATAAGCCCTAAGGATAAATCGTAAACTCTGAATTTACTCTGTGCAAGTCTGTGTTGTCACACTGTCTGAAAAACGCATCTTGAAGATGAGCAACGCGAAACCGGTCGGTGACCACAAAATGAAACAGGCTACCACGGAAAATGTCTCTGATGCTTTCCAGCTCTGTGGAACCAACCACCACAACCTTCCAAATGTTACAAAATTATTGTGACTAATTGGAGTAAGTAGTATGAAAGTTAAATTTTCTTCATCAATCCACAAGAATGGGGCTAGGAATATCTAGCGAGAATGAAGCCTAGAAATATGAACTTGGGGAAACTATGGTGCAAGAAGAAAAAGCAGATTAATCATAAATAGCCTGATGATTTAGGAATATCTTCAAGAAAGAGGAAAATGAGAAGTTGATTGGACTGTGGCCAATGTTTTAATATAATTAAGAAGATCTCTAAACGCTCTGGAATAATAAGTAAGGAAGAAAATAGCGTTGGAACTTAATTTAACCGCATTGTATTATGTCCAGATCAGGCAACCATAATAAAAGTGTTGAGAAAAAACTGAATTTTAATCGAAAAGATCATTTTTTTCTAGTGGTATTTACAGAAAATTTTACACAAGGCAATTTAATTGTAGTATTTGTATCGATTCAAAGAATCCATATTCTGTGCCAAAAACTGCTATTACTTACTACTCCAGCTTGCAGCAGAATTCACAAACTTAACACTTCTTTTTTAGCTAAATTTAAGTACTTTGAATTAATAATCGAAGCAAATACTGCAATATTTAAAGAACCATCCTGTTTTATCTCGTATTTTGCATGTAATATTAGTTAAACAAAGATTTTTAAAAGGAATGGAAGAACAATAACTAGAACAAAAAAAAAAAATAGAAAAGTAAAACGAAAGAAATTGACCAAGAAATTGGAGATGCTGGTACCAATTCTTTCCTAAAAAGAAAAGCGGTCATGACGAAGAATAAACCCTAAGGAATTACCAAGAACAGTAGAGAAAGGATTATTGAAAAGGAATTGAAAAACAAACCCTGTGGGCTACTTTCTGCAATTGTCTGTGATAGTGTAGAGAAACTAAGCTCCTGTAACTAGACTGGAATAGAGAAGACAACGAGTGGTGGAGAAAGTAGAAGGCTTCGTAGGAAAGGGAGTTTAACTTGCAACCGAATGAGTGTAAGCTATAAAGACCAACAGCAACCAACTTACAGATATAAATATAGACAGAGTGGTACATAGACAATGTGGGTAAGAGTGAGCTAGAAGTATTGTTAAGTGTAGACTGTAGGCAAGCAACAAAGGTTGTTGTGTACTAGGTGGTGAGAGAAGGCAATTCAAACAGGATCTAAACACTGGCATTGAGGGCGTAGCACCTGCTATAAGGGCAAAGAAGGAATGGGGGGATCATTCTTGGTTTGTTCCTTTTCAGAAGGCAATTCACCGTTTTAGACTTACTAGCTCAGGCGTACCAACGGATAACTGGGATAATAATATTTGCAACTACACTCGTTTGTTGTTAAAGTTGTTTAGGTTGTATGTTGGTAATTCTGTTTGGTTTGCAGAAACTCAATATTATACAACATTTATGTTTTACATATTGTTCAAATACTAACTGGAATCTATATATTTCTAGAAATTGTTAAAATAGAATAAATTTACTTGTTTAAAATATTTTATTATTCATTTCTTTATTACCTAATTGTAATAACAATAAATAATTCAAATTAAATTCAAACACTAATTAAAAAAAAAAAAAAAAATCTGTTATGAAACACTCATATGACTTACTCCAATTTTTATAGTTACACAGTCTTTAGATTTTCGAACTCTAATATATAACCACTTCTTCTTATTATAATTTATTTGTTTAATCGCACTAATAATTACTTTGATTTTGTTTTTTTATGTTGTTGCGAGAAACTCAAATTTTGATTGAACTGGCTCATGCTTAGATTTCCATCTTGAAAGTACTCTTTCAATACTTTGTGGCTTGCGCAACATATATTAAATTATATAATGAATAGCTAAAAACAATTTTTCTAGGTGTTTAACATCAATTTTATTTTTTGTTCCATTAGTATAAACGGCCAAATACAAAATGGCGGATCTTGCATTTCTGTCTAATTCTCTTTTCGCTTCTTTTTCAACAATGGAATGAAAATTCTGAAATTTTTTTTTAATTTATAGCTCGCATTAGTTTTTTTTTTAAACAGTAAATATTAAAAATTAGAAATTATATTAAAAATAATTTGATTTTTTTTCTTCATTTTTTTTTTTATATATAAAAAAAAATGTATTGCATAATTTGATGATTTATAAAATATCTATGATTGGAAAAATTAGTCAAAAAATTCCAAAATAGTTTTTTTCAAAGTAATAATTAACTATAAATAATTAACCAATCACATTGTAGAACAGAAGGTGAATATGAAATATGGGTGCATGTTAGACCAATCAGAAATTTACATTTATCATGTTGACCACGCCCAGATTTGACACCTTTACTTGACTACACTGTTATTGGCTAATTATTTCTATGAATAAACTAATTTAGAATTGTTTTACTAATTTTCCATTCGTATGTATTTTATAAATTATCAAATTGTGAAATAAAAATGAATATTAAAAAAAAAAAAAATCAAAAAATCATGTTATTTCTATTATAATATTTACTGTTTATACAAAAATTCAAAATCAGAACACAATCCAGGCCACCATACGTAGCGTAGCGCCAAAACCGGTGCCTATAGTCACTTAGCCTTGCCTACATAGGCAAATTTACTTATCTAGTAGGCAAGTTCCATCCCTGCCACGAGGAGGCGGACCTCTACATATCCGTCTAGTCCTTCGCATTACCGCTACTTCACGAGCAAACTCAACAAAGTTTTTAAAATTTATAGCACATTTCATCAACTCGTTGCAATCTCCCGACCAGTTCTCTCCGCTTCTTTTCAGCTTGAATTAAAATAAAATTATTGTGGGCTATAAAGAAAAACTCAGAATTTTTATTTAATTGTTGAAAAAGAAGGCAAAAATGCAAGTTCCAATTTAAGCCCATCATTTTATATTTAGCTATTTATGTTAGTGGGACAAAATCAAATTCATGTTAAACACCTACAAAAAATTTCTACAAGGAATTTATAATTTTTTCAGTTAAAAAACTTATTTTAGACCTGGAGTTTGTGGCTATTCATTATATCTATTGCTCTTATTTTATGTAGTTTGCGCAGCCCACAAATTATTGAAAGTAATATGAAGATAGTGTAATATGATTTGAAGGGGGGGGGGGGTAAATTAAATTAAATTAAATAATGATTAATAATAATTTTTATAAGTATAGTTGGAATCTTCTCTAAAGGTCTCGTGAAGTCTGTGTATATACAGAAGTGGAGAGGATGAAAAAAACAAATAATATATAGATTCAAAAAATATATAATTAAAAAACAAAAAGTATATGTCAAAAAATTAGTAAAACAATATTGAGATACAACAACATAAGTGTCTTGTTATTTGGGAGAAATAGCTTTTTATAAAACAATTACATATTCTACATATATCTGTAATGTGATAACAAGAAGGAGTGATAACAAGAAGGAAAATATATAATTTTTAATTATAAAAATTATAACTAGTGGTGCCAGCCAGTCGCTATTATTCAGGTCAAGAGCCGCGGTCAGTGCACGGTCAAAGGGACCG
This sequence comes from Triatoma infestans, assembly GCA_011037195.1. Lineage (NCBI taxonomy): Eukaryota > Metazoa > Arthropoda > Insecta > Hemiptera > Reduviidae > Triatoma > Triatoma infestans. The sequence goes on along the minus strand of JAAEAF010002487.1, from coordinate 156,721 downwards.
CCAAGGACAGGAACCGCCAAAGACACACTGCTTTCAAAAGGGTCATTATACGGTCAGTATACAGAAGCCGCCTGGCCAATATACAAGGGTCAACAAATCATTCAAAAGGCCACCTGGCTACAGTCTTTTGATAACCGCCAATAAACAAACACTCAAAAGACCACCTGGCTACAGTCTTTTGATAACTACCATCACCTGTTGCCACACCTGTTCACCGACCTATTCAAGACCTAGGGTCAACACACGGCAAGAGATGTTTTAGTGTGACCCGTAATTACAGACTTGTCAATGTGTGAGTGATGGCAATATAACGTCTCTCAACAGGAAGTGAGTGAGGAGGATTAATCTTCAGTATTTCATCAGCGTAACATCAAGATCATACCAGTTACATAGTTTATACATCGGAGCGCGTCCCTATCTAAGTATTTAAACATATATTTATTTATCAATCATATAGTTGTGCATTCTAGTTACATTTAAATCATATTAAATTAATTGTAGTTTATCTTTTCAAACGTTTAAATTATTGTTAAAATATGTATATATATATCTATTTTCGTAAATTAGTAATTCATATTCCGAGTAAAAACTCTCTAAAAATCTCTAATTAACTCCCAACTATTCATCGCATCATTACACCTCTCCAAGACATCTGAACCCACTATATATCCTAAGTTGAAGAAGGTTAGTTTTCTTGGAGCAGTTCCATCACTCACTACTGTAACATGGCTTTTTCTAATGATAGATTTCACTCTTTTTACTGTATAAATTTTGAACTCACTCCTACCCTAAAAGGGTCCACCTTATATATTCTACCTCCACCCCGGAGAAAGTGAGAAGAGGGAAATGCCCTTTGTCCTAAATAAATGTAATGATAGGGGTAGGCCAGGTATCTCTGACTCAACTAACTGTTCTTTTGTGCCTTCCAACCTTCAAAAAAACCAAAATTTATAAATTGGAAAAATTCTCTTCTTTACAATTATAAAATATTTAACAAGAATATATTTCGATACAATTTATATTTATTAATTCTCCCAAAGATATACATATTACAATAGAAATGTACGCAAAAGTTACCTGTTCAATCAAAATCTAGTTCATCTTAATCAAAACACTCACACAACTTTCTCTTACTGCGAAATGGCAAATTTTCTTCATACTTACAATTCTACAGTTCACCTTCGGCATTTTTATGGACAAAACCATAAAAAAAACTGATAAACCTATTCAGTAAAGTTACACTTCCGCTCAAACTTGATTTTCTTCAAACTGGGAATTTTGGTAACTTATATAATTCTAATTAATATTATTTAGTTCACAGAATTGTATAGCACATTGTAGTACTGAAATAGCACATTAGAGGAAATCATAACCCCATCCCATCACCAAAAGTTCCCCTTAAATGAATTTTCCCAGAGAAATGTTTCAAATAAAGGTTGTAGCTCTTTCTATGTGTAGTTGATATAACGAAGTTTAAAGAAAATCGTTGGAGATGTTTTAGAGAAAATAGCAGAATACTAAAAACTACTTTCAGTATTATGGCACTTTAGGTTTTTGCCAGAACTCTTCGCGTCTGATTCGTACCTACAAATTACCAATTTTGAGCTTCTTGCAAATTTTCATTTTTGAGATATTCTTTTCAAACACAGACACACAACAAATACAGAACACTTTCTAACACCACTATTTTGGACTCATTGAACCTCAGAACTTGTATTTCTTGTGAAAACTCAATTTCGAAAATCTGGCATGATCGTAATACTACCTTTTACTATTATCAGTAAGAGACAGTTAAAATATATAAATATATTTGTTGTAAAGCATACCTATATATATATATTTTATTTTTATAGGGGCTATAGTGAATTTAGATGACAGATAAAACATAGATAAAAGATCCATTACCCTTGTCACTGATGCTAAAATAAACAAAATAAAAAAATAAATATCAGGATGAAAGCCTACAAGTTACAGCACTTCTTCCAAGTCTTTTCCTGTAAAACAATATTTCATGGTGTGGGTCTGTTCTCAGGAGGATATTAACTCGTAAAATGAGGGGACGTAACCAGGCTTCTAAATCTTTTCTGAATGATAGTATCGCAGTTCCTCCATCTCCACAAAAAATCTGGACTGCGCTATCGCGATCTAGGCTCAGCTACTTCACTTACCACTGCCCTGAGCCTAACTGTCTCATGAAGGAACTTTACAGTTTCCAAAACATATTTTTTGCTTAGAGTAATACAACACACGTCTTCGATATTTACTGAACTCAGCTGCCCAGAAATGGTTTAGATCCATGGAATCTGGAATAGTTATCAGAAATAAATATTGACAATTTTCTTCTCTAAGGAGTTGCTTTCATCTCCGACGAACTGCTCCAGTTTTATTATGGCAATGTCGTCTTACTCACAGTGCAAAAAGTTCGTCACTTAGGACTATATGTGGACAGACGCCTTACCTAGAATCGACCACATATCAGACCTTAAACGACTGGGACTACTTTAATGTTACAAAATGCTGATGCGATTACTTTGACAAACGATCTAACTTAACGCTAACAAACTGCTAATCTACAAAGTCATATTTAAACCTACTTGCACATACGGTGCAGAACTATAGGGTTCAACCAAACGATCTTAATCGTATCCAAACACTCCCCAATCCACAATTTTCTGCAAATTTGTTTCAGATTCTTTCTAGATCACGAAGACTAAAACGTCAGTAGCCTCGTGATCTAGTTAGTGAGTAAATTGGAGTTTCATTACTGAGTGACTTCTCCGCTCCGGTTTCGATTAATTGTCCACAATTAAAATAGTTTATTATACTTATCCTTATAACAGGTATAAACATAAATAAATATATAAATAAAGAAAATGAAGAAGAATTTCAAGTTTCGTCAATTGAAAAATTGTGTGCAAAAGAATATAATATATTGCTATTATTTAGGCATCATTGGGTTGCTTCTACACAATTTGACACTCTTTACTAAATTGAATCTCATTATAATTTTGTTTCTGTAATCGTAAATTTTAATGAAATAAATAACTGAAAAATTTTATTATAATATTCAATATTTTCCAATATTTTATAGCACCTTTTTTTTTGTCGAACGCTTTTCTAAAATCCCCTAAAACATAATAAAAGCTCCCTATTTTAAAGCAGTATTATTATTTTTATTCCCTGATAATTTATTATAATAATAAATAGTTTAATAAAAACAAAAATTTAGTAATTTATTAAATTATTGCTTAAGAATTTTATAAATGACCAATCCAAACTTAATTGATGATCCAGACTTAAATGCATGAAGTATTTTAATTAATCAATACTTAACAATAAATAATTTACAGACAATATCATACAAAAGCCTTGACATGGATGGAATGAGAAAGGATAAGTTTCTAATCCCTTTGGGACTGGAGCTAAACTAGAGGAAAGCTAGAGAGACAAGACAAACAGGAAAGGGGATTTTGTAGTTGAATCGTACCAAAACACCCTTCTTCACCATCTCTTCCTTCTCACTGTGGTATTGATACTGAAGACAGTGGTCATCCTTAGGGATATCCGGGTCTTTACTTACAAATACTAAACTGAGAAAATAATCACTTTGTATAAGTTTTCCGACTTTAAAACAGTTGTTATTTATCAAATATTTTTTTTATTATTATTTATTGTCTTGATATTCCATAAATATTCGTTAAATTAAATAACCGAAAATATAAGCAATTAAAATCCACAAATCAATAATTAAAAGAAATATTATCAGATCTCCCATGAGTGAGTAACGTATGGATGTATTTATGTTGAGTGTGAAAGTGAAATGAATGTATTTATTGCTGTGTTTGTATTTATTAGCAAGAATGTTTGGATGATTGCCTAGGTTAGAATTTTAACAGTGGGGGGTGAAGAAATTTCTGTAATATTACTTCAGCCCCAAATTTATATTTTAGTTTCTTTGGAAAGTATAGCAAAAATTTATATACTTGCTCCATTTCAGTTTATTGCAAATAGATTCTTTACTGAATGTGAGTGGCCCCCTTATAAACAATATTGGTGTAATTAGAATAGAATAGAAAAACAATAAAGAGTAAAGAAACAATAAAATCTTACATGGGTTGGTAGAATCTCATCGCATACCATATAAGAAAGAAAAAGGAAAGGATGGCACAAATATACCACCGTCGTTTTCCTTATCATCGACTGGTTTCGGTTTGGTATTGTGTTGGAAGATGATGGTTGGATTGACCACTGGACTCCGCAAACACCTCTAGTGATGACATCGCAAACACCTCTAGTGCCATCCCCGATTGAGAGACAAAATCATATATATGGTGCTAATGGCCTGAAATGTCGTTGCTCCCAAAAAAAAATATTGTCAAATCAAAAAACGAAATAGAAAACATAATGAAATTTAAGAAAGTAAAAATAACGTTACATTTATTGTGGTATAAATGAAAATGAAAAAAGAAAATTTTGGAAAAATAGAAAATAATATTTTAGATGTTTGTAATCATAAAATATCAGTAAAAGTAGAAAAAAATCTAACATGAACTATTTTCGATTATTAGGAAAAAATAAAATAACAAAAATCATCCGGTTATGTTGTCAAATATCTTAGCAAATACTTGTAAAAAAGAATTATTGAAAAAAATCAACTAAATTGATTGTGACAAATAATATGTATTGCTGAAGATCACGGACAGATGAACTTTATTAAAAATGAAAATAATTAATAAAAAAAATATTTGAAATTTAAAGACTTTAGTCAAACGGTAAATAATTACGAAGAATGATTTATTTGGCGACGGAAATTCATACATATATGTCGCCGAAATATTCAAAAGATATTTTTTATTTATTTAATTGTTTATTTCCCCGTATTAATTATTTATTAACGCTTTATAAGAATCATAAAGCCACACTTATGTATTTATATATATTTATTTTGCCTAATTGGCGTCTATAAATATCTAGGTGTTTGGATTAGCTTAGATGGCAGGGTTAAAGTCGAGTTAAATGCAAAATGTGCGGCATCTGGAAGATTGTTCCAAGCCAACAACCAAAAATTCATTAGCAAAAGAGAGGTCTCTAAGCAAACGAAGCTATGGATTTTTAATTCATTATACCCTCGCATACGGATGTGAATCCTGGGCCCTTACTAAAAGGTGCAAAAGCCATATACAAGTGGCGGAAGTGCGGTACCTCCGCAGAATGGAGGGTAAGACAAGAAGGGACCGAGTCAGGAACACTACTGTTAGGAGTAATCTGGGTTGCGTAGTGACTGTGGAGCGAATCAGATGCACCCAACTAAGATGGTTTGGGCATATTATAAGGATGGAACGTGCACGGTATCCTAAACGAGCCTATGAAGCCAGATGTACAGGTAAGAGACCAAGAGGAAGAAGAATCACCTACTTAGATAAGGTTACAGAATGCTTCGGACAAACTGGCAAGACTAAATCAATGGCCAAAGATAGAGACGGATGCCGGCTCTTTTACAAATCCTCTACACTGCAAGGTAGAAGAGGAAGAGAATAAGTAAGTAAGTATTTTGCATAAGTACATTTTTGCGATTCATTAATTCTCCTATTAACGCTTCATAAGAACCATATAAGTGTGGCTTTATGGTTCTTATAAAGTGTTAATAGGAGAACCAGATAAGTAAGTAAGTATTTTGCCTAATTACATTTTTTCCCTAATCATTAACTTATTATGGTTCTTATAAAGCGTTAATAGGAGTATTAATGAATCGAAAAAATGTAATTAGGCAAAATACTTACTTACTTATCTGGTTCTCCTATTAAACGCATATATATATATATATATAAGTGTGTATTCTCTTCCCATTCTACCTTGCAGTGTAGAGGATTTGCAAAAGAGTCGCCATCCGTCTATATATATTATATATATATATACAGTAAACTCCCGATTATCCGGGCTAATGGTGGGGAGAGGCAATCCAAAAACAGGGTTCGAACTATAATTATTTATTTCTAAAATACAACATGTTATACATTTCTATGGCAGTCAATTATTTTAACATGTTTAATGCTCATTATTAGTAAGAAAATCTGTGATTTTGGTTTGTTTGTAGGAATCTTATAATATCACTTCGAATTTTTCAGAGAGCTATTATGTCGTTATACTCGAATTACCATTAGTCGATGTACTCCAACAAAAGTGTCAACAGAATTCAGGGCCGTGTTGTGAATAATGCGATTGATAATTTATTCTTCTCTACTTTCAGCTTCATTCTCTCTTGCTCTTCTGTTTGAATGAGATCGGAATAATATCAGCGTCACTCATTATTTGAAAATCTCCATCACATGAATCATGTTCTAACCACGCCTCAATAGTTTCCTCTATCAACATTTTCAAAGCCATCTAAATTTGCTATTAACTCACTCATTTCAGATACTATTTCACTGTCTCGGGCTAGATAGAATCCAAAAAATCCTAACTAAAACCAATCCAGCCTGACTTCAGATACCACCCCCCCACCACCCACATTAAACATCTAAATACGAACACTTGCACTGCGGTAAACATGAAAGCGAGCAAATATTTAAAAAAATACATATAATTATTACATATAATTATTTTTTTAAGTTAAATTCGTGCGCGGATAATCCGCAAACCGGATAATCCGCATACCATATACTATGTAAATACTAATTGCAATTGTATTCGATTCATTTAAATTTTCTTTTCCTATTGATTGATGTTTTATAAGAATTATTGAAGCACCGATATATTTATTATTATATACATACTTTAATCTAATTGCAATCTTTCGATTTATTCTTTTTTTTCCTATTGTTTTATAAGAATTATAATTACACCCTTAGAAATTTATATATACAGCTGCTTTGTCTAATTACAATTTTTTTTTTATTTCTTGTAATATTGTAAGTCTACGAAATACGACTCGAGAGAGAGAAGTTAATGAACTTTTATTGTAAAACCCCCTACGCTTAAATGATTTCTTCTTTATTTCCAGCATCCCTATTTTTTCTTCCTTAGCTTTTCAAATTTGCTTCAGCTTCTATTTTATGTATTTTTTCTCTCTTTTTTTTTTTTTTTTTTTGTGCGGTTCGCTGGTAACGCTAGTTTATTTTTCTTTTCCTTTATCTTTGATATTATTATTATTACTTTCGATTTTTTTTTTTTTTTATTATTATTTATGACTGCGTAACGTTCAACCGATTATTTTTGTTTTGTTTTATTTGAGAGAGAAAACCTACAACCTTCTTCAGTGTAGCTTAGCCAAAGCCTTAATTAATTATTACCCACATTAATAATTGGTAATAAGGATTTTGCATTGTTTGTGTAATGGAATCGTTTGATGTGATTCCTGATGTAGTAGATGTCTTGAAGAGGGCGGAAGTTAGTCATCGAAGATTTTGGAAGTTAGTGCATCGAATTATTAAAACGGGTTTTATAAAAATAAACTGTATTTTAACAATAATTTTAACGTAATAAAGGGCAACTAATAATAACAAAATACTTAGGAATAAATAGAAGATAAATAACTAATAAATTAGACTGATGAAATAACGAACTAAGATGCACAACTCAAGGATAGTAAGTTTAAATAAAACTGTGTATAGACGCGTAAACTGCTGCTCGTGTATATAGCGACGTGCTCGTATAGTCGTATATGATATAATGCTCCTCTCGTTGTATATGATAGAGTTTATATATTGGTGTTGGCCACACTCACACCAAGACATCTGTCCTAGTGTGCGACCTTCGTAGTTTGCTGACCTTATTTAGGTCAGTGGCCAACCTTATCGGTGCTTGCTTTGATGTAAAGTATTGAAAAGGGCTTTGTTATTTGTTTGGCCGGCATTGTCTTGAAGGCGGCGGCCTGCTAGGTCGCTGGTTATAAATTATTCTTTTTTTACTGCCATCCTTTGTGAAGATAGCAGCTGGCCGGAACCACTTTGACATTGCAATGACTTTCCATGTCATTACATTTGGAATTCTACGGGATTATGGATCTATCAATTTTCATTAAACTTGAAATGCTAACTGCATAGATATAAACGTACCCTAGGTTTTTTTTTTTTTAAACCTAATTTTCAGAGAAATTAATTTTTTTGCTTGATTTTGGACGACCTAGAAATTGCACAACCAATATTTGTGGGACTTGATGCTAGCTAGCGGAGTACCCACCAAATTTGGTACTAAAACAACGTGACTAATGTCCACTACTATAATATTAAGGACATCTACAATAAGTTAAAAGAAAATTTGTCAGTTACGATAATTGTGATCATTATAATACATAAAGAGAAAGTCAATTAGTATTGTATACCAGAATTTTTTTGTTACTTCCATTATAAAAACATTATTTATAATGAAACAAGTGAAATAATATATATATATAAAAAAAAGAAATCCCCGCACACATTTGCACAACAGACAAAAACATTGCTTAAATCCCTTACAACAGGCAAATTTATAGCTAGCTATTTAGTTGTCGCTATAATAGCAACTTTTTTGTAAGTACAACTACATGTTGTCATTGTAGCTTTCTAATTGTAAACAAGTTGTTGGCGGCGATAATATCGCCAATTGCTATTGCTCATTGTATGTTACCTGTTGCTTCAGACTTAGCGCCATATATTAAGGGTTCAGCTTTATATGAATTGTTTAGATTTAGATTAAAATAAATTATATAAAATTTAATTAATTATTTTTGTTTGTATTTTGTTGTTGTTTTTTTTTTTTTAAGGGGCACTAAGGTCCTTTGTCCCTGACGTTCAATCAAAGTATGCGCTAAATTGCACGTTCTATCCAATGCGTTTACTATTTAAAATAGTAATATTTATAAAAAAAAATATATTAATAACTAAAATGATTATGTATTAAACATAGAGAACTTCATCTTGCTGTAATTTACACGGTTATAATTGGCAAAGTTTCTTCAAACTTGGAATAATCATAATAATATAATAATAATAAGTATGAATGTATTTATTAGCTTGAATGTATTCATAGAGTTGAATGTATTTATTGGCAAGAAAGTTAGTATAAATGTTTAGTTTAGGCTTTTATCCAAGGGTTGAAAGAAATTTTAAAAAATTATTTCAACCCCATTAGGTTGAGTTCATTTTAGGATTAGAGGGGTGCAGGAAAATTTGTTAAAAGTACTGCACCACTCAAATTAGTTTGTACTATAAATAGCTTTCTCAAGATCGGTTATATAACAAAGTTGTTGCATATGAAGATAATATGTATATAATGCACTCCATATTTAAAAAAAAAGTACTTTAGTTTTGCCTAAATCTATAAAATCTAGTTATAGTAGACTAAGGGATGGTACAAACAATATTCCACACTCCCCCTCATCGACTAGCTTGATGATATAAGAGGGGATTTAGTGGAAAAGCATTCGACAATCTAGAGCTCTACCCTATCTTGCTAGGCAAGGTGTTTTGTGTATGAAGTGGAAGCCACATAGATTAGTATGTGCCATCCCGGCTCGAATGGCCATAGGTCGTGAAGGAATGCAATTGGCGTGGCGTTAATGACCTTGGTAGTCGATGCAACAAATAATAATAATAATAACAATAATAATAATAATAATAATAATAATAATAATAATAATAATAATAATAATAATAATAATAATAATAATAATAATGTTTATATAGACAAGTCCGTTTGCCGAGTTAACTTTCTATCATGTGGTACAGAGTATACAACATAAACAAAACAAAAATTCATAAAAAAATTCCATATTCAAAAGTAATAATAACAATAAAATAAACAAACTGAAAACTAAATCCATTTACATTTGAAACTCCTGATATTGCATAATAAAAATCTAAAGTTGAAAAAGGCTATCATGGAAAAACTCTGAAAAACTTTAAAAATTGTATTCGCTCAATAGAAGAATAGAATAGAATGTGCTTTATTTAAACTAAAATAAATAAAACTTTCAATATATATATATAAACGTACACTTGAAGGCATGAATATGGATATCCGTCTGCCAAGTTGACTTCGTTGTTACTTTATTTTTACAATATAAAAGTTATTGGCATGAAATAAATTATATAGTAATATTAATATTGAAAATACAACCAAAAAAATGAGGCGGATTTAAATTACAAATTAAATACCTGTTTATTATAGCTTTAAATAAACTAAAAATTTAAATAACTTTGGCCAGTCTAGCCCATTTAAACATAATATTAACTAATTTTTTCTATAACTTTTGAATAACATTACAATTATTCCACTAAAATCAATGGCTAAATTTCTACTTTTTCTCACTAGTGATTAAAAAAAAAAAATCACAGGTTTACCTACCACCTTTTAACATACAAAATTTTATGCGGGTAAAAGTTGATGAAAAAAAAACCTATGGCGCAACAGCCCTTGAAGGGCCAGGGCTTGCCAGACAGCGATTTGAATAGGGGGGCCTGTGAAAAGATGCCGCAGTTCTCCCACGCCATTTAGCTACCTAGGGCGCTATTAACTGTAGCTTGCCACTTTTTATCACGACGCTGGGTCAACACCGATTTTGCCCTCACGGGAATCGAACCCTGAATTCTCGCACGAAAGGCGCGTACACTAGCCACTAGACCAGCACTTGAGGACCAAAAAAAAAAAAAATTGATGAAATATGTTAATCATATTGAAGTGAAATATATAGCACAAGCGGAAAAGAAAAATGTTGTCATCTAAATGTAAATAAAGTAAATCAATAAACAATAACAAGATCTAAAATTAGGCATTTATTTATCGCTTACACTTTTATGGATAAATAATTAGTTCATGCAGTTACTTGAGAACTTGCAGTTGGAAGGGAAGGTAGTCCGCCTAATATGGGTTAAGGGACACTCCGGGTTAAGAGGTAACGAAATGGCGGACCTAAGGGCGAGAAGTGCGGCCACAGTATAAATATGACTTACTCCCAGTTTCCCCCCAAAACACCGTTAAAATCTAGTGACTACAGAAATAAAGTTACAAACAAAAGTGATAGGTCTGGTATTTTATCCGTCCTTAGCATGGATATTTATTTGGTTTCTGACCGGTTTCGGATTTCCATCCATCACCCACAGATAAAATATTAGTTACTGATGTTAAAAATTATGCAAATGCCCAATATTATAAGGAGTGAGTGTCGAATATGAGAATTGAGAAATGTTAAAGGAACGTTTTATACACACATTCCCACTAAGCCATGGTTCCATGCATTCAGCGAAAGTAAGAAGTTTTATACCTTAATATGCAGGCTGAGGTTCAACCATAACTTCAGTCTTCACCACCTGGGTCGTATAGGAATCACGATTGATTCCAAATGCCCATGTCCACCTGATGCAAAACACATCATTTTAGCTTGTGGAAACTCCAATGGAAGAGAATTGTTATGGGACTCCATAGTTGAAGCTGGATGTACACTACCTCCGAAAGTCTATTTTAAATAACCACAAGACATACATAGAACTCTATAACTTCATAAACATAACATAGATCTGTGAATAAGCCTACAATATATATTAATAGTCACAAATAAATAAACAAAAACAGTATAAATATGAAACTGATTAAATATAAATTTCCTCAATTAAAGAGTTAATAATTTGGCGATCTGTAAAGTGCAGGGAGCCAAAAAAAAAAAAATTATTTTATGAGATTGACGTTATTAAACGAACTCCTATAACCTTTCAGAAGGTAATTTCCTCTGTTTACATTGCAAAAAGAACACTATTCCTAAAATAAACTTATAAATACCATCTATATATTATTTAAACACAAACTTGAATATTTAATATTTTTTGTTGATTATATTTTATAAGGAAAAAAAATGGAAAGCTACAGTGAAGAATATTTCGAAAATATCCCTACAATTATATAAGAAAAGCAATAAAAAATGTAATTGATGACTTACTCCCAGTTTCACCCCAAAACACCGTTAAAATCTAGTGACTACAGAAATAAAGTTACAAACAAAAGTGATAGGTGTGGTATTTTATCCGTCCTTAGCATGGATATTTATTTGGTTTCTGACCGGTTTCGGATTTCCATCCATCATCAGAGCAAATTCACCAAGTTCATGTAGAGAGTTCACTTTAACGTAATGTTTCTGTTACACTCGACACTTGTTGGTTTTATATACGTATGTGGGAAGGTTATAAGGTTATGTTTCTATTATGTGTGTTTAATGACAAAATAGAATTATTATAAATTATGATTAGACATTAGAAAATAGTGTATAATAAATAGCATGTTTTGAAGAATATTTCATAATTAAACTTTAAATAGTCTTCTTAAGTATGCTCAGTGTTTTATCAAGTCATTTTTGTTAGGAGGGGGGGGGATAAGTTATTTTAGGAGAATATTTCAATACATGCTATTTATTGTCTAATCTAATTTATAATAATTCCATTTTGTCATTAAACAAACAAACACACACATATTAACATAACCTTATTACCTCCCCACATATGTACAACCAAAAAACTAACAAGTGTGAGTGTAACAGAAACATTTCATGATACAGATTATTTGCATGATATATTTTTAAAATCTCCTATCGTGCCCTATTAAAAATACCCTAAAATGCCACTATATCTCTCTCTAAACATATTCTTAATGTAATTTTAAACATAAATTAATATCATTTTAAAAATAAGCATGATAAATAAAAAACGAATACATTTTTGATTTCCTTTATTATTTATTATAATATCATCTCCAATTTGCTGTTTGTTGTCAACCTTCTTACATATTAATTTATTTACATATTTTCTTGTATTAATCTGCTTGTATTTCATATTCATTTATTCATTGTAAAAGCTTTTGACTGTCTATAAATTTTGCCTTTCTTCAAACTTTATTTTTTCTTATTAGCACAATATCTCTTCTCTTCTCTTAATCTGCATCTCGTGTACCACTAATTGCAGTGTGAGAGGCCGTTTTATAGAGCTTTCTCCAGTTTGCCCTATCTTGTACCAGTTGCTTTCGTTTCGCCCAGTCGAGCTTCCTCGTATCAAAAGAGTCCTTAATTGCCTGCTCCCAAGTTTTCCTAGGCCGACCCCTAGGCCGTCTGCCTTCTCCCTTGGTTTCAAAAGTGATCCTTGCCAGCCTGCTGTCGTGCATCCTGTTGATGTGGCCATACCATCTCAGTTGGTGCTGCTCTATTATTTCAGCTGCTGGTTTCACGCCTAAATTAGACCTGATCGTCGTATTTCTAATTCTGTCTCTCCTGGACTTCCCCTCTGTTCTCCTCAGATATCTCATTTCCATGGCCTGGATCTGAGAGGCATGCTTCTTTGTCAGGGTCCATGATTCACATGAGTACGACAGAATTGGAAGAAAGGTGCTTTTGTAGGCGGCTTTCTTTGTGCTTTTTGACACTTCTTTTTTGTTGAGGAAACCCGTTCTGAGGCTATTAAACAGTTTTCCGGCTGCTCCAATCCTTTCCTTTATTTCCTCGCATTAGCACAATATACTCCCTAACTTATCAACACTCCCTTCCTAATAATAATGACTTGATAAAACACTGAGCATAATTAACAACAGTATTAAAATTTACTTATAAACTATCTTCAAAACATGCTAGTTTCTAATGCCTAATCATAATTTATAATGATTCCATTTTGTCATTAAACATACACACACACACACACACACACACACACAGAGTAACATAACCTTATATAATCCCCATATAATTATATACAACCAACAAACCAAGAAGTGTGAGTGTAACGGAACCATTGCGTTGAAGTGAACTCTCTACATGAACTGGGTGAATTTTCTGTGACGATGGATGAAAATCCGAACTCGGTCAGGATGAAAATCAATATGCATGCTAGGAAGGATAAAATATCAGCATTGCGACCTCATCTACGTATTCAACAAAAGTGATAGATCTACACACACACACATGTATAGTTAGTACAAGAAGTTCAAAGAAACTCGTTGATATCATGACCACACAATTCCAGAAAACTGAAAAGAAATAACCATACTGTAAATTTGCAATTTAGCCAGCCAAATTTTCTTCACGATTCGAAATTTTCGTAATACATTTAATTATACAGTCACAATAGAAACGTATAATTTACGGAAATGGCACTTTAGTGGGAAGTTTAACGATCAACCCCTCCCTAAAAATGAATTTTACCTTAGAAACGTTTTCAAAAAACGTGAAAGTGATAATTTTTTCAGTAGACCGATTTTGATCAAAACACTATTCCCGAGTCCCTTAGGGGAATACTTAAATGGAATGTCAAGTTTTTACTATTTGCGGTTTTCCATTTTTTTTTATTTACGTATGAACACACGCGAGATATTTAGACAAATGGACCGAAAGGTTGGATTATTAAGACACAGACGAATTTCAAACACAATTTTTGGGACTCAAGGGACCTCAAAACTTGTATAACCGATGATATGGAAAATTTGTCACGATCGCAATGTTTTCTCTCACAGTAGTAAGAGAAAGTAAAAAAAAAAAATAATATATATGAGTATCAATTTTTAACGAGTAAAGTAAAAGTAGAAATTAAATACAGTTTCTTATGGTATGAGAGACTTCCATCAGAAGATATAACCGTGTAAATGATGAAAGAGAATTCTAATGAAAGACTGAAGCGGCCTCTTTGGAAAGATCAGTTTTATTTAGCCTTGAGGGAAAACAAAAAAAAAAAAAAATGAAAAATTATATCTGGAGAAAGAGAAACAAACAAGTATGAGTTTGGGGGTAGAGAAAAGAAAAATTAAGCCGGAGACAATGTCCCAGAAGTATAGTAATAAGAAAATGTAGTAGAAATAATGTCCTTTGTGCAATAAAGATCCATAACAATAACTTAAAATAAGATACATATATGCTTTATTAAAATAACATAAACTTCGTATATAAATGGATGCTATATACTACAATATACAGTAAATAAGAAATACTTTTTATTGCAAAAGTAATATGAAAAAGTAGATTGAATAAATCATTTTATAAAGTTAAAGGTACAATGGCTTCAGGTTATCTTCCTTTAGCTGTTTGATTAGTTTAGTCCCACTTAGCGGGAAATGATTATAGTATATAGCTAAGAAGATGTTTGCTTTAGAAATCGAACTTACTGCGTACAAAATATTACAGAATTAATGATTGGTTGGATATTAATCACTTATGGTCAGTATTTAAGGATTTGTCCAGCAATTTCTCCGGCCATGAAACAGCGTTCAAGTTTCTGAAACTGGCTAAAATGGAATACAAGATGCAGGTGGATATTGTGTAAAGTATCCCACACGACTGGTTTCGGCCCAGATTCATATTTCTTAATCTTAATCAATGATTGTAAAATCTTCACACAGATGTATAGGAAAGGAGAATCAAACTCCTGGTCACACTTCTTTGCACGGAGCAAGATATGTTACATTTAACCATTAACCTGGCATTGCCGCTTAAGGATTCTAGGTAGTTTCCAGAAGAGACTTACTTTAACCAGTCTTGGATCTTAATAACAAGTCCAAAAACAGCAAGCAAGGAATCTCAAAGCAATAGCCTTAAAGAAGAATTCTTAATACAACAATCTAAAGATATCAAAAGTTTTTACAGACCTAACAGTCTACTTCACCAGTCTACAATTACAGGAAGTTAACTTCGACCAACTGCCATACTAGTTGGTCTTTCAATTTCTGCTGTTACTCTACCATACGCTCATTATGTAAAATATGCAGATATTAATTTTTATGCAACAGTATAATAATAATAGACTTTATTTATATAAAGGAAGAGAGATACAATTAGTCTTATATACAAAAGAAAAAAAGAAAAAGGTATATACGACATGGATTAAGTTATCCATCTGCCGGAAATTGATTTTTGATCATTTATTTTGATCAGTGAACAGTATAAAAAAGAAAATAAAAAACAAAAAAGTAGAAAAATAAATAGATAAAATAACTAAATATAAGAAAATTAGAAAATTTAGAAATTGAAATACTGAACAAGTTGATAACGATACTGCCAGGCGTGTCGTTAAGCAGCGTATAATTAAGAAGTGATTGGCAAGAAGCTGAATTTAGGGGGAATATTAAATGTGATCTGGATAACTTCTTACAGCCAACATAAATTAATCTAAGTTCTAGAAGAATAGTACATTTCGGAATGAAATGAAAGACGTTTTCTTTGGACCGAGAGTCACACAGAAGACAGAGTTCCACATACCTTTCTAGGAAAAAACAGTAATTTAAATAGAGCAGCTCACACCTTAGTTTAAGTAACCAACGAAGTTGGGTTAAAGAGAGACCCACAATGATTTGAATCTGAAAACCTGAAAAACTGAAGAGTGTGATCTAAATCTTTGTACGACAAAAACCATGTTGAAGATTGGGCGTGCCTCTCAGACTCCTCCAAAGGCCTAGAATTTATAATACAAAGAAGACTTTTCATCTGATCTTGCCAAAGTTCCTTATTTTCAAGTGAAATTTCTAATGCACAATTATAACTTCGAGCTAAGGAATTCCACTGAGAAAACCAAGATGTATTTTTATTAATTATTTGGAGAGCTGAAATTTTAGAAAAAAGGGCATCTGAGAAATTTAGTACTTTGGATACATAATTGGAGTGTAACTTTAAATTATAGGAGAAAAGTAAACTTACATAAGTCTCGCAATACAAGATATAATTTGGTGTACAGATAGGTAGGGCAAATAATTTTTTAATAAAAAATCTTTGAACCATTTCAATAACTTCAAAACTTGGAAACCCCCACCACCTGACAGGCATAACATAACACTGAACGCGTAACAGAGTTAAAGAACCTGTACTTAGCAGAAAGCGGAACAACAGTATACATAGTGCATATATTTACCTTACTTCATCATCCGCTCATCATTTCCTGCCACTCACGATTATTACTTAATTTGTAAAGGACTTCGATTGGTTTATTTGGATACGTTGACTACTGGACAACGCTGGAATTTAACCAAAATTTAATGTTTGTTGTTGTTGTGTAAAGCGTTTCAAAGCAAAATCCATTGCTGTCTCAAGGAACTATCATGGTTCCCTTAGGTGTCAGTGTTGGTTCAGAGAATGTGATCTTCTGTAAAGTGTGCAATGTATAAGTAGGATGAGAAGTGTTGCGGTAATGTGGTAATTTCAAGTTGTTGCACACTTCAACTACTCTATATTGTGTTTATTGTGTGAACGTGAGGTGGTTCAGCGTAAGTGTTTTTCCTTTTGTTAAGCCTGGGATACACTCAATGCGAAGATCTCTGAAGAGGAACTTCCTCCTACGGACAAGTTTAATGTCTTATATCAATATTGGTTTCCATTAAAAATATTCTATATGAGTCTTTTTTCAACAGTAACCATTTGGAGTGACTGTCTACTTGTCGGGCATTATTTTGAGGATCTGTTCCATGTTATTCTAGTTTAGAAAGGTGATTCCAGGTAGGTATGTTTGTTATCTGTTAATAGATCTAGAGTCATCGGGATTTCATTTACACGAAAGATTTTTTTGTGATTTGTAAGAGAATGGGGAACAAATCAGGCGGTGATTTTATTTATATTTCTGTTCTTCTAGATTGTTTTTATTCTCCATTTTTTGCTGCATGCATCAACTTTCAAGGCGGCCAAAGAAAAAAAAAATGATAAGATTTTATTTTAAGCAAAAAGGACAGCAAATTATTTTGCACATCTGCCATCTGTGCAAAGCTATTTTGAAGATTTTTTTTTAAATACCGTGCTGTCTATCGTGTAAGTAAAGATACCGATCCTGCGAAATCTATACTGTGATAGCGGGAAGAATGTATGTCTTAGGGGAAAAAGATGTTTGAGTGTTTTAGGACTATGTTCCCACTTCCGAACCTAAGCATGCACGCTTCTCAATAAATGTTATACATCTTCCTACCGGAAAAAATCTACGCAAGGAGATCACATTGCCGAAATTATAACAAGATGTTTCCCCTCAATTGCTGCAAATTAGATTTAGTCTTTATGCATGTTTCTTCAGCGACCAGAATTGCTATTTCTCCTTCTACCTAGATCAGAAACATTTTTGACATAATATGTAGACTACTTAGACATTAATTCGTGCCTAAGTAAATACGTATATCCCTACAAAGTATTCATGGTTCGTACTTGGATTTGCATAGGAAATTGTAAAAAAAAAAAAAAATTTAAATTTCTCAAATGAAGCCGATTGATTCAACCGCAAGTGCTCCACCGTATCCACACTATGTACTTGTTTGGTAGTTATTGGAACTTTACTAAGCTTAATGTGCTTTAGTTTTTTTTGGAGTAATCTTGTGTAGCATGATAAGTAAACTTTTACCTTTAAAGATATTATCCGTGATAGCCTGCTTCTTTTTGTGGTCATCAAACGGTTTCGGGTGTTCGCCCATCATCTTCAGTTGTGTGCTTTGTGTAAATCTATGTTATCACACTGTTTGACAAAAAGTATTCTGACGATGGGCGAACGCCCGGAACCGTACGATGACTACAAAAAGAAGCAGGCTAAAACGGAAAATATCTCTGATGCTTTCCAGCTCTGCGGTACCAACCACACAACAAACTTTTACCACTTCTTATTAGCCCCTTAGAAACGGTCCTTTATGAAATCCATTGTATTGTTCAGGTTCAAAGTGTGGTCATTGTAATGTGATGGGTGTGATGATGTGTATTTGTGGTAGCACGAGCGGTATTGTATAATAAAGGACTTGTAAGTATGTTTGAGGAAAAGATAGAAGTATTAAGAATAATTAAGAAGTCACCACTGTTAACAATTAAATATAATCTTCCAAATAATAACTACAAGTTATTTGGTATTATAAACTTATTTAATTTATTGTGAAACTGGCACAGATATTTAGAGAGCGATTCCTGAAGTAATGTTTCGATGTTTCCACCTTGATTTCTAGCACAAGTCTGTCCTTCTGAAGTGTTCTGGCTTTGGAAGCAGAATTGTGACTTAGTTGATTGAAGGCTGAGTTTAGACTGTGTTCTTTGTTGGAAGGTAGAGTACAGCCTGTTCGAAGGAATGCTCTCTAACAAAGCAGTTGGCCAAGTCGCATTGTATTAAATTTTGTGCCTTTGTTTCCCTACAGCAATGACCCCAATTTACAGTACCTGACACTAAAATACACTCTTTTTGAAGTTAAATTCACAGTCTAATATATTAACAAAATTAAATAAATTATTTTTAAAAACTATTATTTTTCATTTCGTACTTCCACTACATCATAATCCATTTTCTCATCTGAACATCCTCTTTCTATGTTCTCTTATTAATCCCGGCGATCTATCCTAAGCCCAAATTATTATAATTCAAAGAGCTTTGGAATGAAAATTTGAAATATAATATCCAATTATTTACTCTTAAAGATTTAAACATTTAGTAATTTTTTTAATTGTTAATACAAACTTTTTTGGTTTAATTATATGTACAATGAGTTTTAAAAATGTCCTTTTCATTTATTAAAAAATCTATTTATATAAATGTCACAAAATGTAAAACTTAATTCTATCCAATCTAAAAAATAATATGAATAATTTATTTAAAAAAATCTTTAATTAAACTTTTCTAATTAAATCCTGTCCCATAACTTATATATACATACATTCCATTGCTTAAAACTTTTTTGGTGAAAAATGTAATGCTTTCACTCTATAATGCTTTTATAGAATTGTGGTTTGGAAAAGAGTTTGGATAAAAAAATGATTTAGGCTAATAGGCAGTAGTAAAACATAGGTGGGAAAAGAATTGTTTTAAATATTTCGTAAAAAAAAAAAAAAAAAAGAAAAAGTAATTAGAGAAAGTGAAAATACTAATTACAAAACAAAGTTTTAATTTTCAGATTCTTCTTTTTAAAGGTTGCCCATAAAATCATAATTTATTACCTTTTTTTTAATAATTAATTTTTGCCTATTTTAAAGTTGATTTTTGAGCAACAAAACTATGGAACCATAACTTATCTTTCAGTTAAACTGTTTTTAAGTACATAATAAATTTATTTTGATTAAATTCGCTAAGTTTCTGAAAACTTTTAGTAAGGAAAAGAGAAAAATGTAGACGTATAATACATGAGAGAACTGGCCTTCTTATTTTTGTCCACCATGATTATTACGGACATGTTTTGTTGTTCATAGACAACCTATACTCTACCGAAGTCCAATCCTCAAACTATCTGTTAAAGAAAATTATCAAAATACCTATAATACAATTAGCTCTATAGGGGCGGGTGTTGGTGTAGTGGTTATGAGCGTGGACTTGTAAGTGGGAGGACCCCAGTTCAAGTCCAGCGAATAACTGCTAAATTTTATATTTGTTTAAAAAATGTTAATAGTAAAGTAGGTGCTTCCGCCCCCGTCCACGACACCTAATTTGGTAGTTGGACGTTAAGCCCGCCTAAAAAAATAGGCATTACTTTACTTTACTTTACAATTAGCTCTATAACTTGCCATAATGACCATTCAAAAGAAAAAAAAAACCATCAACATATCGCGTCTCGAATGCAGGTATATTGGGCTGCTAGAAATAAACTAACGAAAGATATCTTAAGAAGTGACTTTTGTTTATTTTTTAGATGTGCAACCCATGCACACACTTTCTCTGAAAACATTCTCATAATTTAATTGACAAGTTTCTACGAAGAGAATTTTTGTATATATTTTTACAATCCTCAATATTATGTATTTGACTGAATTGTGCATATAACTCTTAATATAAACCTTAAGGCCATACTGCTCATAGAAATTAATAGAGGAATATAAATACGTGGGGATTGAAAATTAAGATGGTACACCTTGCCACTCGGAGGAGGAGAGCCAGTTGTGATTAAAACTGTATGGTTGGGGTTAAAACTGTAAATTAGTTTAAATATTTAGGGTCTATTATCAATCGGAACGGTACCTACAGAAGTGATATACAGACAAGATTAGGGGAAAGAAGGAAAGTTATAGCCCTGCTTAATACAATTCTGTGGAGCCCCGTAATACTTCCAAAAACGAAAAGCCTAATTTTCAAAACTCTCTTCCAAGGTATAATTACTTATGGAGCTGAGACATGGACCACAACATTGGTCCATTGCGACCAGCTTTTTACTAATACTAATAAAGCTTTTGACTAAACTAATAAAGTGGTACTTCCGGTTGAGGAATTTTGACAGATAACTTACTGTCAGATCCCATGGTGATACCTAAACGGAAGATTAAGTTTCAACTTTCTACGATTTTTCGTTTTTGAGCTATGCTATTCTCATACACACGCACACACCATTTGCTAAAAACCACTTTTTTGGACTTAGGGGACCTCAAAACGGATATTTCCGGTGAAAACTCAATAACGAAAATTTGATACGATTACAATACTTCCTCTTACTAGGAGTAAGACCAAGTAAAAAGTATATGTATATATATATATATATACTTCTTAAAAACAATATATATGTACAAAGTATAGAATAGAAGCGGGGAAGGAGCCTCATTCCACTGCGACCTACAAATTGAGGTCTATTGTGGATCCCCTTAAGTTACAGAACAGCCCCCAGCTTTGCCCTCCTAATCAATCCTAGCAAAGCTGAGAGCGGCTCCGTCATGAAGCTTTCAGCTTCGGGATTGCCCGTCCCCAATTGAAGAAACCTAATCCTCGCCAGGCCGGCGCACTCACAAAGGATGTGCGCCGGGGTCTCCTCCTCTACCTTGCAGAATCGGCATACTGCACTATCCGCAAGTTGTAGGTGGTGCACGTGTCTATTCAGCCTACAATGCCCTGTTAGTAGACCAATGCCCGTCGGGTCTGGTTCAGTAGGTCTTTGGTAAATTTAGGCAAATGTCTTTTAATGAAGAGCTTTGTCTGCCTCTGTCCTGGTGTTCGCTCCCACCAGCGCAGACACTGATAGAAGTTTGGATGAGGCTCCTGGACAAGCCGCAGAAGGGTTCGGGGCCTATGAAGGTATCCTGCAAGCCCTCCCTCGCTAGGGCATCCGCCCTCTCATTGCCCAGTAACCCCGCATGTCCCGGTACCCAGGCGAGTGCCAGTTTATTCCGAGTACCCACCTCGGTGAGGGCAAGTAGGCAGTCCCACACCAGTCTTGAGACTATTTGGTGTGAGGAAAGTGCCTTCAGGGCTGCCTGACTGTCGGAGTATATGGCCACTCTTCTACCCACTATCCTTTGCCTTATAATCTCCCTAGCGCAGAGTTGTAACGCCACGACTTCAGCCTGAAAGACCGTGGCGTACTTCCCTAGGCTGGCCTTAATTTTAACTTTAGGCCTGCCCCCGTAGACCCCAGCTCCGACCCCAGTCGGAGTTTTGGATCCATCTGTATACCAGATCGAGTTACCGAACAGGGGTGAGTCGCAGCCCCATTCGCCTCTGCTCGGTATGACAATATGGAAGTTCCTTTCGAAGAAATACTTAGGAACCATCCTATCCGTTGGCATCCCCAGAAGGTAGTCCCTCTGGTTATTACGATCATGCCTAGAGGTGATGTAAAAAAGTATACATATATGAGTTTTTCGACCAGGTTTTGAGCCTCCGAAATAAATTGCTAGTGGTCGAAATGGACTTCTGAAGGCGCTCAGCAAGAAAGTCCAGAAGAGAAAAAATTAAAAATGTTCACATTAGAAGTATGATGAACGTGAAGGAAAACCTTCTGGGAATAGTAGAAAGGGGGAGGTTACGTTAGTTTGGGCATATGGAAAGGATGACAGATGGAAGGCTACCAAAGGAAATTTTGGAATGGGAAGTAGAAGGAAGTAGGAAAAGGGGAAGACCCTGGAGAAAATGGATGGACGAAATTCAAGAGAGCTTTGGTTGGACTTGAATTGAGCGAAGAGCAAGCTTTAGATAGAACAGAATGGAAGAAGCTCATAGGGGATTTGTAGGTAGAGGAGACCCAATAAAATTGGCTAATCCTAGAAAAAAAAAAAATAAATAAATAGATATTCATATTTTCAATTGTAATCACGTTTAAACACGTAGCGTAACCCAAATGTTGACTTAGTCTTTTAAAAATATTGCTCTCTTCCGGATTGATACATATTGCCTTAATGACCTTCTCAAGTGCCAAATTGCGTAACAGTGGAGACAACGAATCTTCTTGTGTTAATCCCTTAGAAATCCTTAAAAAAAAAAAACCTATTTCCGGCATTGTTGGGGTATTTTAAAGAATTTGCCACAGAAACCAGCCAATTTGAACTTGGCGTGAATGAAGCAAAAAATGCCTAGAAGCAAAGAGATGTGACTTGGGAGCTACAAAACTGAGTTCTCAAAACCTTAAAGTGGTTTCCAGTTTTATATAAAACTAGCAGCTGTAATCATTTGAAAAAAATGAAGTATCTGAAGGTTAGGAAAATGGGAACAGCTGGAAAATAGGCTAAGATAAATAAAAGAAAAGGAAAGAAAAGTAAAGTCTGGGGCTTAAAGATTAATTACGAAAAAAATTAAGTATATTTTTGGCGTCAAGATTTGACAGCGCAATTTGTCGGTCTAATTATGTCACTTTAAACGGAAGGCGTTTCGAAAATGTTATGTTGCTTAAATACTTGGACGCCATTTTCGCTCCGGATGATGACCCAGTTGTTCCTCGGTAATATATTATCACTTAACGGAGGTGACTACGATATGTTACGAGTTTGGGAAAGGAAAATTCTGAGAAGAATATTTGGTCCTAAGCTGCGAAAAGTGGTATGGAAAATAAGAGGTAATCAGGAGTTAAATGAATTATATGCGACATTATATGAATCTGGTCGGGGAAATTAAAGGGCAAAGACTTGACTAATTGGGAAATGTTGAGCGAATGGATAGGTATACAATAGTAAGCAAGTTGCATAGAAATAAGCCGGAAGGAAGAAGAAATTTAGGCAGACCGAGAAGAAGATGGTTGGAGGAAGTAGAGGAGGATTTGAGAAAGCTCGAGGTCAGGAGATGGAGGTCTAAGTTGGTGGACAGGAGAGAGTGGAAGAAGATTACGTATGAATAGGGCTGTAGCGTCAAAAGGAAAAAAAAAACGTTGGAAACAGGACTCCCAAATACAGTTCCTTTAGTTCTTGATTGAACATCTATCTCCATTCATTATCCCATATCATGGGGCCATATATTTTCCTGGCAATTTTCTCTCTCAAGACACCAAGAAACCATTGATCTTCCTTTGTCAGCGTCCAGATTTTGCTGCCATACATGACGATCGCCCATAGCTAAGTCTTACAGATCGTCCCTTGACTTCTCTTGATATCAATCCGAAGCGCAGAGCTTTCTGTAATAATCAGTAGCATTTTTTCCATCTGTTTTTTCCTAACTTCCCAGAAAAATATTTGAAAAAAAAAAGTGATTGATATTTTTATTATGTAGTAGATAGTATACGAGGTTTAAAGAAATTTGTTGGAGCCCTTTTTTTGGAGAAAATTGTTAAAAAACTGAAAAAAATTATTTAATACAATCGCACTTTCCGATTGATGATGGATTTTGTCTGAAACTTTTGTGTCAGATGTGATGGTTAGTATGTAAACGTTATAATACTTAGTTTGAGAGGTCTGTGATTTTTTGTTTTTGAGATATTTTGTTCACACATACACTCACAAAGATACACACACACACACA
Source organism: Triatoma infestans (assembly GCA_011037195.1). Classification (NCBI taxonomy): domain Eukaryota; kingdom Metazoa; phylum Arthropoda; class Insecta; order Hemiptera; family Reduviidae; genus Triatoma; species Triatoma infestans. The sequence continues at coordinate 132,152 of JAAEAF010002487.1, read as the reverse complement.
CAGACCATTCGCTAAGAGTAAGTGAAAGTAATAAATTGTTCACATATTTAAAATATAAGATAAAAATTAATACGAGTCTTCGATAAATTTTTTTTTTTTTAAATCAACTTAAATTTTCAAGAAGTCATAATATATTGCATCGAAGTTAAGACACCGAAGTATATAAAAGCGCCTATATAGTGGTTAGAAGCAGGTGCCTAGTTGCGTACACATAACATATATAGGTCATTTGCAACCTGTTGTATTAGCCGGGCGTGGTACGGTTGGCTGGTGCAGGTGGGTCATACGAACGGACAGGACGCAGAAATTCTGGTCGATATAATACTCTCTCTTCACTTCACCACTACATAGTAGAACACTACACTTGGGCGTAAGGGGGGAGATGAAACCGGCGTGGCATTAGAACTTTGCTCTCCCACCGACCTGTTTGTATGTGAGTCTGTCTTTGTGAACACTAGTACTTCTATCCTCTCTCACTCTCTCTCTCTTTCTCTCTCTCTCTCTCTATATATATATACATATATATCTGTGTACGTTTATGTTTTGTGTATGCTGTAACTCATCCTGTGACTCATCATGGTTCACTAAACAAACATGACCTGGAAGATCCAAGCACCGCTCGCTCCTAACTTTCCCCTCCTAATATTCTATTTTCTCCAAAACTTGAACTCACATTATTAATACCTCTTTCTCTATAATCTAGAAGAAAATTGTGAAAACCTTATACTTACAAATTTATTGTTAAACCGTCTAAACTCGTTTTTTGTTGATTAACGTAATTATTTATTTATGTCTTCTTATCTTATATATATATATATATATTTATTCTACAAAATTTCAATATGCATTTATTTTTCAAATGGCCATAATGTTTGCTGAAACTAAATTTAGTTTAAATTTATTTGAAGCAAAACTTGAAAGAATTTGAGAAATTGCTAATGAATTGACTTCTTACTTTAAAGAAATCTAATTAATTAATTGACAAAAATGTTTTATATGAATTGTAAACTTCCTTTTTTCTACCTGATTTGATTACGCTACACATATCTCTAATCAATTTTTATTCAGATTATTATTGAAGTTTTAAATTCTTCTTTTTTTTTTCGTCTCATGTGACGTATCGGATGACGTAGCAGTTGGGGGATTGCCATATGATTTTTTTTTCTTTTGTTGTAGGCAAGATAAGCTGCCAGCAATCCCTGTATATCATCCCCAGTAGTGAAGAAATTTTTTTACAAACGAAAATATTTGGAATACTTCATGATTTGTGTTGGGTGGTTAGCCAATATTGTTCTTGTGGGAACTAGCTAATTGAATGTCTTTGTTACGATATTGATTACTTCTGTCTGTCGTATTGGTGATTGACAGAGAGAGAGGGAATTAGAAATTATTATAGATTAGTCCTTGGCAGCTTAGATATTTATAATAATTTCTAGAAGAATCAATAAAATTATTGTTTATTAATTAGCATAATTTGTGACATTAATTTAACAATAAAAAGTAAACATAATTAAAATTTAAAAAAAAGAATATATATTAAATAATAAAAATTTCGAAATAAATGATAATATGATATTATGAAATAAATAAATATACGTAAGTGGTATGATAAAATTGATAATTTAAAACAATATTGGTATTAAATTGATTATAATAATTAGACCAGTTTGAAGATCTATATACATAATACAAATTTATTGTAAGTACTTAATAATAAAAATATCATATGTAACAAAGTAGACATTTTTTTTTTAGTATATTTTATAACATTTAATGTAATTTTTTTTTTTTTTTTTAATTTAAGGCGCGTCAACATCTAAGGTCATTGGCGCCCGAAGCCTTCTCAGTAGTGCACTGCCGGCCTCCGGACAGTGAGCTGTAGAGGCTCCTAGGAAGAAAAAAATCTAAGGGATTCAGATTAATGGAGTTTTAAATTCTTTTTATTCTTCTCTGGAGGGTAGATTAGAAACGGGGAGAAACGAGCCTCATTCCACTGCGACCAAGACGAAGTCTATTGTGGATCCCCTTAAATTATAGCACAATCCCCAGCTTTGCCCTCCTAATCTGTCAAAGCTCAGAGCGGCTCCATCATGAAGCTCATTGCTTCGGGGATTGCCTGTCCCCCAATTGAAGAAACCTTGTCCTCGCCAGGCTAGCGCATTCACATAGGATGTGCGCCGGAGTTTCTTCCTCTGCCTTGCAGAATCTGCATACCACCCTATCTGCAAGTTGTACATGGTGCATGCGTCTGTTCAGCCTACAATGCCCTGTTAGTAGACCCACAATTAGCCTTATATCCCTTCGGCGTACTTCCCTAGGCTGGCCTTAATCTTAACTTTAGGCCAGCCCCCATAGATCCCGTCTCTCTCTCTGGAGGGTAAGACCACATTAACCTTCTTGTAATTTTAACATATTATTAATTAATTACCTACAAAGGTTGGAACCACTATTGATAACATCAAAATATTATGTAAATTTTTGTATTTATTTTTATTTTAAATTTAAGGAGCTTCAACATCTATGGTCATTAGCGCCCAGAGCCTTTTCAGTGCGCTACCGGCTTCCAAATAGTGTTCTCCCGCACCAGACAACTCTGTCCATCACCGAACAGTGAGCTGTAGAAGCTCCAAGGAAGAAAAAAAAATCTAAGGGTAGCACCCGGGATCTCCGCGTGGAAATCCAACGCGCTAACCACTTAGCTAATCCCTCCCCTATTATGTAATTGTTAAATAAATAAATTAAATAATTTAAACATAATTAATTAATTTATATATTTAACAATTAGAATCGGGTGTTAAGTAAAAAAAAAAAAAACAACTATCTGGTCAACGTATTGATGTATTTGATATCTCTTATAGAGCCTGATGAAGATGTCATATACATCGAAACTAGGGTTTGTCGGTTTTTAAAAACCGGTTTTTTAAAGACTATTTTGGAATTTGGAAACCGGTTTTTCTGTAAAAAAAAAAAAATCAGTTTTAAATGTATATAAACTTATATATTAATTTGCTAAAAAGATTAAAATGTAAGCAAAATTACTCGTCAAGTTATAATATACTAAGGATTGAAGAGAGAAGAGATAGATTGTTTAGTAACACTTATCCTCTATTTACAAAATTCTCAAATATTTTTGACAAAATCTTCTAATAAATTCCTTCCATTAGCTACAAAAACTGACATTATTAAGCTATCCGGACAGATATTATCAAGATTATATAAAGATTACTCTACAGAAAAAGAATGTGATGTTAAAAAGAAGTGATGAAAGAGATAATCAAGGGCAAGATATATTTGTATTGAAAAAATGCTATTCAAATAGCGATAAATAAATATCTGCAAGAACCTGAAGAAGTGACCTCCTCCTACTCTTCGAACATTAAAGAGAGAGTTTTTTGGTCCTGGAGACTACAAATAAAAGAACAAAAAATTTAGATTTATTATTTAATGCTTTAAAGATAATAAACTACTGGGTTAAACCCAGTTTAGTGGCAAGTGAGCGAGTATTTTCTATTTCCGGGCAATTTTGTGTCGAAAGTAAAGGACACGACTAAGTAGTAAATCTATTGACGTTCTTTGCATTTTAAAGTCATATTTTATTAAAAAGAATAAGAAATAAATTAATAATTTCCATATTAAACAGTTAAATGTTAAAACATTTTTTGACTTCTGTAATTTTTAAGAATATTAATGTATGTATAATTACTTAAGTGTGACAATGTTTTATTTTAATAATTTTATGCAATTACATATAATGTACTTTATCTATTCTTTTTTTTTTTAGTATTTTTGAATTGTAATAAATAAAAAAAATTAAAATGTAAGAAAAAAATTAAATGGAGTAATTTAAAATTCGAAAATCCATTTTCTAAAAAGTCAATTTTGGTACAAACCCCTAATCGAAACTTTCACTAGATAATCGTTTTTTTATTTAACGACCGATTTCTGATAATTACCACCAGTGTATAATATTTTAATCTGGCATTACCTAGAATTAAGATATTTCTTTTTTTAATTTTTTATATAAGGTTGTCTATTTACAATGCGATAATTTATTTTCCTTCTACGAATAACTAGAAAAATTTCAATTATATATTTGTAGATTTATTTATATTAATTAATATTTTTCATTAATAATGGGATAATGAAAAAAAAATAAATAAATAAATGAAATAACCTTTAAATAAAAGTAAAGTTCAAATAAAAAAATAACAGTCGAAATGGCTGCAAATGAAAGCAATGTTGAAAAGTTAATTAAATTAAAAATTCCACGAAGTAGTTTTAGATAAAAGCAATGATGAAAAAGTCGCATTTCTATTAAAAGCTCTTTTAAACAAAAAAACAAAAAAAAAAAAAAAATACTGTCGAAAAAGTCAGTTAAAGATATTAAATTAAAGTTAAATATTTGTTGAGGTGTGGGGTCCTCTTACCCACTCCAATGAAACTGTGTGATTTCTCAGTTCCCCCTTTTTGTAATTGAAATCATTATATTGTAATTTAATTTAATTTTAATTTTGTTTTAATTGTGTTTATATGGATGCATCAGAATTTTTTGTTTTTGTTTTCTGTACCGGAATATAAGTGTATTTTTCCATGTATAAGATTGTATTGATGTTCATTACGACCTCTGTATTTAATGTTCTAAAATAGATTTGAGGTCCGGTAAAAAAAAAATGTTTTACCGATGAAAAAATCTTTGAAACCCTCACACAATTTTGTCTTACTCCAGTTCTCAAAATTATAATTGACAAAATTTTATAGTTTGTGTTCAAAATTTTTCTGAATTTCGTCGAAAACTGAAAAAAAAAAACTGTTCAGTAAAAGCGCACTTCCGGTTAACTAATTTTCTTGAAACTCGCAATTTTGGTCATATATTTATTTCTAATTAATTTTGTTTGGATGATAGAATTGTATAATCAACTATGAGACCACTTTAGAGAAAAATATAACCCCATCTCTCCCCTAAAAGTGCCCTTAAATGAATTTTCCCAGAGAAATTTTTTAAATAAAAGTTATAGATCTTTGTATGTTTAGTTTATATAAGAAGTTTCAAGAAAATCGTTGGAACCATTTTTGAGAAAATCGTGAAAAAGTGAAAAAAAAAAAAATCATTTAGTAAAGTGGTAAAGTAAACGGATTTCTGGTTATCCGATTTTTTTTTTCAAACTCAGAATTTCAACAATTTATTCAATTCTAATTAACATTATTTAGATGACAGAATTGTGTAATAAACTGAAATAGCAATTTTCAGATGAATACCTAACCTCATCCCTCTTTCATAACTGCCCTTAAAATGAATTTTTACAGAGAAATGTTTCAAATAAAAGTTGTAGCTCTTTGTATATGTAGTTGATATACCAAGTTTAAAGAAAATCGTCGGAGCCTTTTTTTGAGAAAATTGCAAAAACTTAAAAAAAACAGACTAGTAAAGTGGTACTTCCTGTTGTGGAATTTTGGCAGATAACTTACTGTCAGATCCCATGGTGATATCTAAACGGAATATTAAGTTTCAACTTTCTGCGGTTTTTCGTTTTTGAGCTATGCTGTTCACATACATACATACATACACACGGACCCACAAAGATCATGTGTGTGTGTGTGTGTGTGTGTGTGTGTGTGGGTGTGTGTGTGTATGTGAACAGCATAGCTCAAAAAATAGAAAAATCACTAAAAGTTCAAACTTGATATTCCGTTTGGATATCACTATTGGATCCAACGGTAGGTTATCTGTCAAAATTTTTCAACCGGAAGTACCACTTTACTGAATAGATTTTCCACTTTTTCGCAATTTTTCCCAAAACTAATTCAAAAGATTTTCTTTAAACTTGGTTTATCAACTAGACATACAAAAACTACAACATTTATTTGTAATAATTGTCCAGAAAAATTTATTTACGAGCACTTTTTTGAGGAAGGGTGGGGGTAATGTTTTCCTCTAAAGTGCTATTTCAGTTTATTATATAATTCTGTCATGTATATAATAATTATTAGAATTAAATATATTGTTGAAATTCCGAGTTTGTAGAAAAATCGATCAAATCAAACCGACAGAAAATTGACTGGAAGTGTGTTTTCAATGAAAAGTATTTTTCAGTTTTCCACTGTTTTCACTAAAACGGTTCCAACGATTTTCTTAAAAACTAATTATTTGAACTATACATATAAAAAGCTACAAGGTTTATACAAAATTTTCTACCATCTAAACAAAATTAATTAGAAATAAATTGATAGCGAAAATTCCAATTTTCAAACAAATTAGTAAACCGGAAGTACGTTTTTTTACTGAACAGTTTTTGATTTGATTCAGGAATTATTGACTGATATGAACTAAAAGCGTTAGGTTGAATAAATTTTCACTTGTAATTTTCTTTCTCCCATGTTTTATTACATGTTTGACAGCCATAAATGTCACCGTAAGTCTTAGCACCATTGACCAATAGATTTGTTTTTGTGGTAGTTTTACATGAAGCTACAATCTTATTCAACAATAGCGCTATGTGTTCACAAATTCTAGTATGCTTTTTAATTCCTATAAATGGTCTGACTATTAATTTTTTACTTCCTAATAAATAAATTATAATATTTGATAGAAAAGCTGAATTTAAATACATTAATAATATTTTACAAATGCTGAATTTATGGAAAAAAAAAAAAAATTCAACCAAGTTTTCTCTATATACATTCACCGACAAAAAATTCCGGCCACTTGAAAAATTTACTATTTCTATGAATAGTTTTAATCATTTATATCGTGCATAACGTTTATAGGTTAACTGATTTTCAAAATAAAACAAATAAATACGATTTGTAATGGAATCGGATAATTGGACGTTCTGATCCCACCGCTGCCACCAGATGTAATGGAATCAGATATTAGATGTAATGGAATTGTTTGTTGTGTGATTCCTGGAGTAGCAGATGTCTTGAAGAGGGCAGAAGTTAGTTTGAGAGATTTGGAAGTTAGTGCTGGAATTATTAAACGGTTTTTTATATAAAAATAACTGTATTTTAACAATAATTTAAACGTGATAAATGGTAACTAATAACTATAATAAAATACTTAATAATAAATAGAAGATAAATAGCTGATAATTTAGAATGGGTAAAATAACGAACTAAAGTGCACAACTATGAGAAAGATAAGTTGAATATAACTGTGAATTGCCGCTCGTGTATAGTTTGGTCGTAGATGATATAATAATCCTGTCGTATATGGTAGAGTTTATATATATATTGTTGTTCACACTCACACCAAGGCATCTGTCTTAGTGTGGGGCCTTGTGCGACCTTCGTAGTTTGAAGACCTTATTCAGGTCAGTTCAGTGGCCAACCTTATAGCGGTGCTTGCTTATTGATTAAGTATTGATGAAAGGAGCTTTGTTGTTTATTGACCGCGTCTGTTGGCGGCCAATGGTTGCTTTTTATTACTGCCACCTTTGTTTAGATAGCAGATGGCTGGAACCACTAGTTGTAAATCTTTCTTTTGGTGGATTTTGCCGACGTCAATGACTTTGCCGATGCCAATGACTTTGCCATGTCATTACAGATTATATAGAAAAATTTAATATAATTAATTAAAAAAAAAGTGAATCTGGAAAATTTTATTTACCTGTTTTTTTTTTTTAAATTTTACATTATTTTTTAGCGAGATGATGCTAATACCAAGTATTTCCTCCTCTTGCCTTTATCACAGCTTCGGGCGTCTTGGCATGCTCTGAATCAAGCGGGAAACTTCGTTTTCTGAGATTAGAGCCCATTCGTCTTTAAGTGCCCTTTCTAGCTCCTGAAGCGTCCTACGAAGGATTCTCCGATCTCTTATCCGTTTTCCTAGCATATCCCACACTTGCTCGGTGGGGTTTAATTCAGGGGAACGGGCAGCCCAGTTTAGGAAGCCAATATTACGTTATTCCGAAACACTCCTGCATTATGTGGACTGAGTGTAGACGAGCGTTTCCATGCATTAGTACAAACGCCTCACCTATCTCCGGCATAATAGGGACCACATTTACTTGCAGTGTAACCGCCAAATACCGAGTAGCAGTCATGGAACTTCCACGAACGATCACTAACTCCGTACGACTTTGTAAACTGATACCTGCCCTAACGATCAGGAGAACCTTGTTGGAAAGGCCTAGTAAGAACAAAATTGCATTGTGCAAATCTCTCACCTTTTCTCCTCCACACTCGTTCACGCCATCTGTAGCCCCTAAGACAAATCGGAACTCATCACTAAACAATACACTTGCCAACTGCTCGATAGACCAATAACTGATCTATTGCCGAGCAAACGCAAGGAGAGAAATTCAGTACTCCCTGGTTTTATTCTGGCCCTCTTGTGGGACAAAAACCATCAAACCTTGTTCATACAATCTTCTTCGAATGTTCTCTTAGAAATTTCAACATCTCTTGATCTTCTTGGAGGCGAAGAACTACCATAAAAGATTTAAATACCAAAAGGTACTAAATTGACGTCACTCGTATAAATTTGTATCAATAATATAATGCTTAGTTTCAATTTTTCTTCAGTCAAAAATATTATTTGGATACGGTTTCTTATTTCAATTTGTTTGTTTTCATTTTTATATCAAATAATAAAAAATTGCTTGTGATTCAGTGATTAATGGGATCAGTATATGTATACAGAATTGCAGTTTCGTCCGCGAAATGGATGTATGGAAAGCTGTAAATTGTCTTGCATTATTTGGAAGAAGCACTTAAAGAGATAGGGAGTTGAGAATGACAGAATAAGCAAGAGAAACTCGTTTGAATTGCAAGAGCAGGACTTAATGTCATATCGTGGTCTTCGAGGCAGGTCAAGCGAACTTGTATCAAGTTATTTACAACGATGGGCCGATATATTATTGAAGTGCTGCTGTAGAAGCCGGATTGATTTTTGTTATTGTTTTGAGCGTTTCTGCTTTTTTTAGAAGGCCAAAAGAAAGGAATCTCTTAAATTGATAAGGAAGGAATTGGTAGGAGGGGTAGGAAGGAGGCTTTTGTTTTGGGGTGGTGGTATGTGATGGCTAAACTTAAAAAATGTAATTACTAGAAAAAAAAAAAAAAAACAGTCGTAATCAGGATGCTTAAATTAATTAGGTCGTAACCTAATGACTAGATTACCTGCCTTTTCCTTGCCGCTTTCCATTCACAGGTTTATAGGTATCATTCTAATAGTTCAGAATTTCCCGCGATTCCAGAGAATGAGACGCAAGTATTTAGTAACATAGAATAATTATACATGATAATAAGTAATTGTATATATTAGTAAAGCCATGTTGAAAGTTTCCGTACATTCAATGTTTCGTGGTAAGCCGTGTCAGTTTACATTGAGTAACAGTCCATTTTCATGTGTAACAGCAACCAAAGAGAGATCAGTAACCAAAGAGAGTAAAGAGAAGAGAAACGAACCCAAGCACTCTCTCGGACTGGAGTAGGAGAAACTTACAAATACAGCGACGGACAGTTCAGAGATTTACAGTTCAATATAGTTCATCATCTCGCCAGTCACTTCGTGCCATTCTCATACCACTATAACTTAACCATTCTCTATTGTAAAGTCCAGGCAGACTGTGTCACTTTACTTATTATACATAATTAACCAGTGTTAACTCCGACTTCTCATTTCATCAACCAGACCCAAATTCTCTCCATCTAACCTCCACCATTCCATTTATCATGGATGTGAATAATCTCTACTTAATCTCTACACTGAAATAAACGCTAAAGAAATAGTCATATTTTAATCCGGCCTATACATTGGCATACCTACTAAAAACATTTGAGCATCAGTACCTTCAGTTACGGTGGTCAGGTATGAATCCTGAAGAGATCAATCTTAGCCTGCTAATGTGTTAGTAATCATGTACACATAATTAACAGCGCATAAAGTTAATAAAAATAAAATTGCATAGCAACTCAAGAAAATTATTTAATTTTATAAAAAGTTAGTAATTTATTAGCTTACGCTAATATGGGATCTTAATACGTCCACTAATGCGTTGGCCTGCCCCAAATAGTCTCCCAAAGGATGCACTAATTACCCCTTTAAAAATGTACCACAAATGGAAGAACTATTTAATTCTAAGTTTCTTGGCAACCCAGTATCATTTTTATTTCTCCTTCGAAATAGTCACTAGGATATTCCCCCCCTCACAGTTGGTTTTTTGTGTAAAACTTTCAATTTTTTCCGTTGAGCGTGATCAGCAGTGAACTGCTCACATTTAAAGCCAGCCTTATTCATGAATCTTATTTATGAAGAAAAAGTGATTACCTTGTAAAAAATTGTTTAATGATTAATTAAAACAAAAATTTTGTATACGGCAGTTATGTCAAGATAACTTGGGCATGGCAGAAAACAACCTCAAGCTTTATACGATATTGGCTTTTTCTCATGTTTTTTAGTAGATTGGTAGAAGTGGTAGAAATTTGGCAATATGATGGAGGCAAAAAAGTTAGAAAATTGGCAATATGATGGCATGGCATGTATCGTTATTGTGGAATTCAATAAGGTAGTTTATTGAAAAACGTGAATAATTAAATTTTATTCTTTCTATCACAAAATCTTTATGTTAAAAATATATGTAGATTTTTTTTATTTATTTTCCATTTGCACTTTATAGTTTGAAAATATTAATTATTCTCATTTTAATTTTTCTTCTGTTCTAAGAATCATGGCGATTGCATCAAATTTTTATTTGCAAATATAGGTCCCTTGAGTCAATAAAGCAGTTTTTTTTAGAAAATGGTCTATATGTGCGCGTGGGTTTGTGTGTGGACAAAATTTCTCGATTTAGATCCAAAATATTCACTTATTTTATATATGTACATAAACTAGTACATTGCTTGAGACAAATTTTAACAGTCCTTTTCTTGGTGCCTATTCATTTTTTTTCGGTTTGTTAATGTGAAAGTCATTGTAATAAAATATATGCTACCGTTAGATTTTTTTTTTCTTCCTAGGAGTCTCTACAGCTCACTGTCCGGTGATGGACGGACAGTGTTGCCTGCAACGAGAGAAAATTGTCCGGAAAACTGTTCATGTTTAGAGGAAATTTGTAACTTGTAGAAAAAGTAGCAAAAGACAATTTTATTTATTTATTTATTTATTTTTGTTAATTATTACAGCTGCATTATGCATGGCAATAGCGGGTACAGTGTCGGTTGTGAATACTAGACAGACTAATCACCTGGCGAACACCCATAGCTGTACAATTAACCAGCAACGATAGTCCTATAGGAATGACAGAAGTGCAAAGATCTTGGGTAACTGGATATGCATCAATTGGAAATACACAGTTTCATGTATCACAATTGGAATAATTGCACATAGGTATTTATTATTATTTCATTTCTGAAATGGATTGCTGGGGTTTCTTCCTTGCATTAAATAAATAATAAGGCACCGTTCCCACTGAATACGTCACATGAGGCATGCCATATCTCCTAACTATAGAGAGAACAAGTTCCACCTGTCTAATATCCTTGGAAAACAGGAAGGAGAAGTACCAAAAATCATATATAAACGCCAGCTACCCTCAACTATCAGGAAGATTATGATTCAGTAGTCTTGTATTCACAACCAACAAGAAAACTTCATCACCAATATTTCTCATAATCTCACGCTAACACACACTTTCCTCAAACCCTCTTTACCCACCAAACAATACAATGTACCATTTTTATTCTACATTTCTTTGTCCATCTCACAAAAATATATCACAACACATTGAAAAATGAAGTATATATATACGAGGTGTGTGAATTAAGTAATGAGACTGATTTTCTAGTGTTCGATCTGGCAACACTGGAGACGCGGCGCATGCGTGGTAGGGCAAGTAAACATCTGATACACATCCAGTGCAAATTTGAAAATGCTAGAGTTGTTGCACTGTCCGTAGTGACGTTTTTTTGTGAGCAAGGTTTTTTTTAGTGCGTTTTAAAAATGAACGACATCAAATACGAACAACGTTGTGCTATCAGGTTTTGCTTAAGACTTGGGCACAGTGCAACGGAAACGTTGTTTGAAAAACTGTGCCAGGCCTATGGAGACAATGTTTTGTCGAGAGCACAGGTTTTTAGGTGGTTTAAGTCGTTTGCAGAAGGAAGGGAATCAATTGAAGACGAGCCTCGCAGCGGAAGGCCTTCATCTTCAAGAACCGACGAAAATGTTGGCAGAATCCGCGATCTCGTGCGTTCAGATCGTCGTTTGACAGTCCGAATGATCGGCGAAGAGTTGAATTTGACTCACACAACCGTTCATCAAATTTTGACTAATGAATTGGGGATGAGAAAAATTTGTGCAAAAATGGTTCCGAAAAATCTTTCACATTAATGAGTATTTGGCCAGTAATAACATTCCTGTGGCTCCTCAGCCTCCTTATTCACCCGACTTGAGTCCATGTGACTTTTTTTTGTTCCCCAAATTGAAAAATCACCTCAAGGGACGTCATTTTGGAACATTGGAGAATATTCAAACAGCCGTAACCGACCAACTGAAGTCTATTCCAGTATCCGAGTTCCAGCACTGCTATGACGAATGGAAGAATCGTCTTCAGCGTTGTGTGGCTTCCCAAGGTAGTTACTTTGAAGGGGACAATGTTGAATTGTAATTTTATTTGAATAAAAAAAAGATAAAAAATCAGTCTCATTACTTAATTTGCACACCTCGTATATATATGTTGTCTGTAACGAGAGAAGGCTGGCAGTGTACTGAGAAGGCTTCGGGCGCCAATGACCACAGATGTTGACGCGCCTGAAATTAAAAAAAAAAAAAAAAATATATGAAAATAAATAAATAAAAATAAAATATATGATTCTAGATCATAATTCACTAAGACTAACTGTTCACTAAAAAGGATTATGATGCAATAATAAAGATGTAATTTAGTTTGGCACTTCGTCAAGCATTGCAGGCACTTTGTCAGGCATTGTAGGCATTTCGAACCATATGTAAACCTACAATAATGTAGTTTCAGGTTTCTGACAAGCTTCTACAACTAAGAATTTTTCACTCCATTTTTTCGAAACTTTTTTTGGAAAAAAAAACGCGACTTTTAACGTATTGCTAATCCAATACTGTAAGGGGTTTTTAATTCTAGGTTAGTAACTTTTAATATTGCTGATTAGTAACTTTAGTTGCAAATACCAGAGAGCATATTGACTCTTCACATATCTCCAAATAAACAAATCGCCATTTTTTTTGGTGGGCGCTAATTCTTCATGGACTGTTGTTTGGAAGGTTTAAGTTTTCTAAGGGTACAAACACACAGACAGCGACGCAACGGATGCGATACGACGCGACTATGAGCGAAGCTATCAAATACATGTGAACATATGGCATAAAATATACAGAGCGCGAAGCGACGCGATCTGGCGCTAGAACCTCTGAAACAAATCAGTTTGATTTTTTACAGGCGACTAGAAGAGACAGCTGTGTGTGTGTACAGTAGCCGAGATGGATAGTGAGTTATTAATTAATGAAGTTTTTTCACGAGAACCGATTTTGCAATCAAAACACATACATCACAGGAATAGAGGACTAATATTTCCTTATGGCGTATTCTCCCTTAATATGGGAAATAAATATGGGTGGTATTCACCCGTACACTTCCCTCCCATCACATACCTCATTTATCCATTCCCTTTTAACACCACATTGCAAAGTTTTTTATTTAAATAAAGGATTGTCGCACAAAAATAAAGTATTGCGCCATAGTGTAAACTGGCTACTCTTATTGGTTATAGTTCCAAGACGCACCGCACCGCATCGCTCTCTATGTGTTTACATGTTGCGTATAGCCGCATCGCGTCGCGTCACTGTCTGTGTGATTGTACCCATAGTTTGATAATGAATGGTTTATTGCTAATGTCATCATATTTTGTTTTGATTTTCTTTTTTTTTTATTTATATTTTTATATTTATTTACTCTTTTGTCCAATATTAACGACTTTATGAGGTTAATATTACTTTATTTCAGCTATAAAATGATCGTTTGTTTTCCTGACATTTATTAAAAAAATGGATGTGAGAATGATTTATTTGTGCCTTTTCTTCTTCCTTCTTGTTATAAAACAATTTTTATGTGTCCCAGTTTTATTGTTACAAATATCACTATGTAGGTTGTAAAAGTAATATTTAGGGTAGTTTGGTAACAACGACAAAAGGTAGGTAGGTGGTGGGTGTTCGTATATGTGCTGAACATGCAGAAAATATGTTATGTTCTGCTGGGTGTTTAGAAATATTTATACTATTTGAGGGCGAGTATACTACAATAAATAGTTCTGTATATATATATATATATATATATATATGTGTGTAATACTAGACTTGTTATACTCATAGTTTAACCAGCCACATAATAAATGCTTACGACAATGTCACTCGTATAACAAGACGAAAACAATTCTGTTTGGTTATTGTATGTTGGTTTATTATTAGTTACATATGAACTATGATCAATGGTAGCGAGAAGTTTCCAGACATTTAAGTTTTCTGCTTATTTATAAATAGTTGTTACTATTGTTACTTGGGAATAGCTAAGTGGTTAGCGTACTGGACTCCCAAGCGGAGGACCCTGGTTCGAGTCCTGTTGTTGTGCTACCCTTAGATTTTTTTCTTCCTAGGAGCCTTTACAGCTCACTGTAAATACATATGTTGTCTGTAACGAGAGAACACTGTCCGGAGGCCGGCAGTACACTGAGAAAGCTCCGGGCGCCAATAACCATAGATCTTGACGCACCTTAAATTAAAAAAATAAATATTGGCGAATATTTATTCCAGACATTTAAGTTTTCTGTTTATTTATAAATAGTTGTTTTCTGTTAAAAATCTATTGCTGTTTAGTAAATTTTTTATTACTTTCTCTTACTCCTAGTAAGAGCAAGTATTGTAATCGTGTCAAATTTTCGATATCGAGTTTTCACCACCGAAATATCCGTTTTGAGGTCCCCTGAGTCCAAAAAAGTGGTTTTTAGCAAATGGTCGTGTGTGTGTGTGTGTGTATGTGAACAGCATAGCTCAAAAACGAAAAACCGTAGAAACTGAAACTTGATATTCCGTTTAGGTATCACCATGCGATCTGACTGTGTGTTATCTGTCAAAATTCCTCAACCGGAAGTACCACTTTACTAGTTGCTTTTTTACTTTTTTGCGTTTTTCTCGAAAATGGCTCCAAGGATTTTCTTTAAACTTG
The DNA here is from genome assembly GCA_011037195.1 of Triatoma infestans. Classification (NCBI taxonomy): domain Eukaryota; kingdom Metazoa; phylum Arthropoda; class Insecta; order Hemiptera; family Reduviidae; genus Triatoma; species Triatoma infestans. Next base: position 116,964 of record JAAEAF010002487.1, on the reverse strand, counting down.
ATACATCAACTACATATACAAGGAGCTACAACTTTTATTTGAAACATTTCTCTGGGAAAATTGATTTAAGGGCCCTTCTGGGGGAGGGGTGGGGTTAGGTTACCCTCTAAAGTGCTATTTCGGGTTATTACACAATTTTCGGTCATTTAAATAATGTTAATTAGAATTAAATATGTTGTTGAAATTCCGAGTTTGAGAAAAATCCGAAAACCGGAAGTGCTTTTGTTTTAACACTTTACTAAATATGATTTTTTCACTTTTTCGCGATTTTCTCAAAAATGGCCCCGACGATTTTCTTGAAACTACATACATACCAACTAAACATTCAAAGATCTACAACTTTTATATAAAACATTTCTCTGGGAAAATTCATTTAAGGGCACTTTTAGGAGAGGGGTAGGGTTGCAGCTTCCTCTAAAGTGGTATCATACTTGGTTATACAACTCTATCATCCAAATGAAATTAATTAGAAATAAATAGTTGGCCAAAATTCCGGGTGTGAAGAAAATCAGTAAACCAGAAGTGCGCTTTTACTGAATAGTTTTTTCAGTTTTCGACAAATTTCATTAAATTTGGTACACAAACTATAAAATTTGTCAATTATAATTTTGATAACTGGAGTAAGAGAAAGTTGTGTGAGTGTTTCACACCAGATTTTTTTTACTTACCTTAACATACAATGGAAATATTATTAATATTAAATATGTAAAGGGGTCCGCCATGGTGGATAAATCTGGTATTTTTTTTATCCTTCATGACATGCAAGTTTCTGATATTTTTGACCGGTACGGATTTTCGTTTCTTCGTCAGAATAAAGTGATCAATGTTTGTATAGAGAGTTTATTTCAACTTAAATGTTTCTGTTTCGCATTACATTTGTTAGACTACAACTTCGCGATTTTGCTATCTACACGCACACACACACTCACACAGACATTAAAAGTTTTTTGGGAAGTTCTGAAGGTAATAGACACATAGTTCTGAAGGTAATAGCTTTCTTGTAAATGACCTCAGAGCAGTGCGATGTTTGGTTTTAATTATCTGTAAATTTATAAAAGTAGTGTACTGAAAGAAACAAATGGAAAAATAGAAATAATTTGGAAATATATTTTATATTTTAAATAACAATAGTTTTAAAAGGAAATTTGTAACGTTAGCTGGTAAAGGGTCAAAACGCAGGTATACAAGACACCGTTACAAGAGAGGTCGGAGAACTTGGCCACTCATTGTCTTTTAACCCCTTCATCCTCCTATCATATATAAAGGGCAGGTTTTAACTACCAAGATGAGCATTATTTGAAGAGTTGTCTTACAAAATAACTATTAACATTAATCGCATTCAAAACGTCATTCTCTCATTTTAAATTCAGTATGTGTTTATGAATATTTAACTGCGAGAGTTTCTATAAATTTATAAGCTTATTATTACGAATTATTATGAAGTATTTAAATTTATTTAGAGATAATATATTTATTCTAATATAGTAGGACTCATACTTATTTCTTAATACTTCTCTCTTCTCTGAAAAATACACACACACACACATAAACGCTTTCAACAACGCTCATGCTACCCACTATTACAACACACACACACACAACTATTTCATCAACCAATAACATTGCTGGAATAAATTCCAAATGGATGAAAAGTGTTTAACCGAAATTACGATTTTACAGAACAGATTTTTGGGATATTTTGGAATTCTTCATACTCTTTCTTTACCACTTTCTTTAAAGTTCGACCAAATATAAACCTATCACTGATTTGAAATTATTTATCCGAAAAATTGGTTTTTAGAGGGGGTTTTGTTATATGCGATTGGTGGTGTCTTCAGGAACCAGAAATGTAATTACTTCATTTTCTTCCTGTCTGGGAAGACCAAATATGCCCCCCCCCCCGCAATTATATTAGTGTTATTAAGCGTAATATGTGAAATTTCCGTTATTAGTGTAAATAAGGGAAATTTCAAGTTTAAATAATATATATATATCAATTTTATAATTGTATAAATTATAGTATGAGATAGTTGTGTGAGTGTCAACAGCAGATTTTATCTATGATAATGCTCGCAAGATGGACATTGTTTTAGTTTTTTTATAACTCTTAATTGTCGTCCTACGTTGGTATAGTGGCTAGAGCACTCGCCTTTCGTGCGAGAATTCAGGGTTCGATTCCCATAAGGAAGAAGTCGGTGTTGACCCAGCATCGTGATAAAAAGTGGAAAGGTACATTCTTCCCGTATACCCTTTTTTCCACTTGGTACTGGGGATAGTTTTAGGATCGTACCTACTCTCAAGAGGTTTACCAGTTTCCCGTTGTAAGCAACGGGGTCGATTAACATGCGAGGGATGTCGCTACCATGGAGAGACTGTTAGTGCAATACCTCTCCATAGCCGAAGCATCCCCCCTTTGACCATTTAAGGGCAGGTTGAGATACGCTCAACCAGCGCGCAGAGTGATCCCACATAGTGGTTACCCTCCACTCCCAGTAGCTAAGGAAGGCACTCCCTAGCAGGCTCTGGTAAACCGCGCACTCTTAGCAAATGCGCTTCCGGTTTTAATTAAAAAATGTGCAACCGGGGTTTAATTTATATCGCGAGTCTCCTCCCGCTCAACTCATGACCTCGTTCACTGGAGTTATTGATTAAAACACGGCCACTATGAATCCTACCTCAATTGCAAGCAATTGGCTCGGAAACTGGCTTGCGCCCGTAGATCAGAATTTCAACTCTTACGAGCTAGCGTGTCTGATCGCCGCCCGTTGTATCGACGGATTTCATCTACTGATTCCTGTCCATTGCCTCAAGCCAAGGGTGCTGTGACCCAGGATAGTTGCAGGCAACCCTGCAAGGGGAAAGGATCAGGATGGAATCCCCAACTTTGAGAGCCAGAGGCTGATTGCACCCCGAGGGGTGGTCGATGGCTTCAAATGTATCTAGTCGTTGAAGTAAGAGTGAAACAACTAGATTTTACTTTCCACACAAGGACTCATACATATCTTATTAGAAGATACGACTTGTCCAGTGTAGGGTCTCCCTTTTAGTCGCCTCCTACGACAGGCAGGGCATGCCGTAAGCCTATTCTACCCCGGCGCCTACATGGGAATTGGGAAGGAACAGTTAGTAGCGCCCTAGGTAGCGAAGGCCAGAACTAAACGGCGTGCGAACTGCGGTGTGCTTACCACAACCCCCCCCCTATTCAAATCGCCGTCTGGCAAGACTTGCTCTTCATGGGCTGTCGCGCATAAGGCTTTTTTACAACTCTTAGTTTTGTGTGCCCTACATTTTGAGTTGGATAAAAAAAAAGAAGAAAAATCACAAAATAATCTAGCAGATGGTTATAATGTATAAAAATCTACCCGAATGAAAAAGTAAACTTTCAATCCAGTATCTAAAAGTGATTGTTTTGTTTGTTTTAGTTTTCCGTTTTAAATTTGATTGAGCAAAAGTTTCGATCGTTTGAACAAATGAATTTGAAATGCTGGAGCAGGGTGGAATTTTGTTTTTGTTCTGAATTAGTTAGGCCATTACTATATGGCTGGCATTATATAAACTTGTGCCCATGAATACTACTACTGCTAACATTGAATTTAATTTCAATGCATTGTTGCCCAATTAAACATAGTATATTTTATTGGTATTTTGAGAGCATATCAATTGTTTACTTGCATAAAGCACAATAAAGCCAATACCACAATTTCCATGCAAGGCCAATCAGATTTGGGAGGAGGAGAAAATATTACCACCCAAGTTTACTCCACCTTTAGAGTCATACTCAAAAAAAGATCCTGTGTTGACAGTTAGAATTCCAGCCAACTGTCTACATCACAACATATGCCCATCGCTCTTGTCTCGCCTCTCTCATCAACCTCTCATCTCTCTCTCTCTCTCTCTCTCTCTTTCTTAATTATAGTCTCCCCTAAACTCACCCCGACTACAACATCTACATTCTTTGACAACAAAAGAAGCCAAAATAGCTCTTTAAGGTATTAGTGGATTTGACATTCCGATCTCTTCTTCTTCCCGTAGCACTACGGTCCTTGAAGGACCTAGGCTTCCTGTAGCAGGGTTACAGACGCCCCTATCCAGAACCTTACTTCTCCATTGCCTTATTTACATTTTTGGGAGATCAGAATCTACATCCTGCAACCATCACAATCGGGGCCTACCCCTTGAACTTCTGTCCTTCATATGCCCAGGCGACCTTCATATGCTTTCCACGGCGCTCTCTCCCTTTCCATTCTGAGGAGGTGTCTAACAATCGCAATCTTTCCAGCTTTACCACCGTGATAAGATCATCCTCCTTAATAAGCTGCTTCAGCTCAGCGTACTTTTGGCATCGGATAAAAGCCGTTTTCCATTGCTGGCCCGTGTATACTTCTTAAAACTTTTTTTCCCAGCAGGTTAGTTTGTATTCGTCGGCTACCATCAATATCCAAGTCTCAGAACCATATATAGAGATGGGCCTGAGGGCGGTCGTGTATATGATAAATTTAGCCTGACTGGAGACATACTTATTGCGGAGCGTCGATCTTAGCGCCCCAAGGCATCTATTTCCGGATAAAATTTTACTTCAAATGTCATTGATGGCATCGTTTTTCGCTGTAAGGATGATCCCAAATATTCCAATCGAATTTCTAATATTTATGTTTCATCTTGTGTATAATAGCAGATAGAACAGCTACAAACGACTATTCAAGTGTTCTTATGGCCTTTATATTACCGATTATCTTGCCTTTTTAGGTCAATCGAGTTCGCCGCGTATAATGCTATCAATATGAGTTTTAGAGCTAATCAATATCTAAGTCTATCTTTCTGGCTTTATAGCCCAATATTGTGCCTTAGTCTTCTCTATCAGTTGCTGTAGCTATCCAATTCCGCACAATCAGCGGAACTCTCGAATCCACTCCTACACCATGAACCCATCTCACATTGGGTCTGCCCGTTTTTTTTCGTGCGGTCGACCCGTTCTTCCAAGACTTTTCTATGCTCCACCCGTTGTGCCATCCTTGCAACATGCCCTGCCCATCGAAGCCTAGTGAGCCTAATTATCTTAACAGCATCTGGCTCGCCAAACATGTTCAATTCTCCAAATTGGTTCTTATTCTCCAGTTTTGGGCCTCCCTAACTGGCCCGAAAGCCCTTCTTAAAATTTTTCTTTCAAGCGTCGGAAGGATCCTCTCCATCACTCTTAGAGATTGTCCATGTTTCAGTCTCATAAATTGACCACTATGCGGATCATTGTTTCATACATCAGGATATTCGTGTTTTTAGAAACAAGACGACTTTTTACATGGCGGTTACAAGGCGGTTTAGCAGAAGCAGCATCTATTAGCCGCCATCACTCTGTTCCTTATCTCTTTGGACATGTTATTGCTTCCAGTAATCAGCGAACCTAAGTAGCAAAACCTATCCACTTGGTCAAAATTATAGTAGCCTATTACTATAGACTGTGCTAAACGCAATGTAGTTCGCTCCACCAGCATGCATACATTTTTGGTTTTTGCCTGTTTCACCTCGAACCTGAGTTTGGATGTTCTTTCCTTATCAAGAAATGCATTCTTCATTGTAACAGCACCCATCCAAAGCAAAGAGAATGCAGCCACAGCAGAGAGAAGAGAGACCTCTCTGGTTAACAGAGACTTCTCTCTGACTTAGGCAGGCTACAGTGGGAGAACCTGTGTATATAAGCCAGAGGGAATCTATCTAAAGGGATCTATCATATGCAACCATACAACTGTACACCAGCCATCGCATCGTTTCATATCTCTACTCTCACCATTCATTCTATCATTTTCATTATGAAGTCCAGTGCAGTTAGTGTAAACTTAGCTACTTTATATTAGTGTCAGCAAATCTCTTTCATTTAATCAAAGCTAATTTCTCTACTCAACAAACCCATTATATTCATAGAATCGAACGATCTCTTGATGATGTTGATGTCGTCCGCATAAGCAAGTATCTGGACAGACTTATTTATTTAGATTTATTAGCTGGGTACAATATACAAATATAATAATATATACACAATAAAATTGAATTAGAACAATTATATTATTTATTTTTTTAAACATATGTATTGTACACAATTTTTATGTATTCAAATTTACAATGATCCAAAATGAGATATTGAATGAGATACACGTAATAATGGAATATTGTTCGATTTTAATTTTTATAAATAAGAAAGAATCATTTTTCTATTTCTTTTTGTATAAGTTCTAACGGTTTTCTAGCAGTTTCTGACCCATAATAAATAATTATTAATGAACAACTAATTGCACAGAAAGCAAAAATTAAAAAATTAAAATAATTACCAATATTGTCTTGGACTAATTGAAAGGCTACAATCGAACAGAATGAAGAAATCCCACTAATCGAATGTACAATTGCTGTTCCTATTGGACGTGCTTCTATGTTAAAATTTTCAGCCATAGTATATGTAATAAAAACTGCTACTGATACATTATTCACTATTAAAGCTAATAACATTGCAATCAGTACAACCCACATATTTGTGGTTGAATATTTTTGGATATTAGAATCAAAGACAAAAAAATAGATTGCTACAACTAAATGAAACATACCCGCGGCAAAAGAACTCACATACATGGTTGGACGTCTGCCAAATATATCCGCTATAAAACCAGAAAGAAAACTTGAACAACAAAGAATTATATTTAAAATTATAGTTAAAATTAAACCAAACTTTGCGTTACCTGTGACATTTGCAAATATTTCTGTGATTGACAATTGTAATGATATTTGCCCACCGAAAAAATGTAAAAAACAAAGAATTGCATTAATAATTAATGGCCGTCTAAATGATTTAACATTTAAGGCGTTTTTATACGAAAATTTATTATTTATTGATGCTTTCATTTCAATAAATTTTTCATTAATTACATCGTAATTATTTGGATTTAACCATGTTAAAATTTCAATAGCTTTTGCATCTTTACCGGATAACATTAAATAATATGGGGTTTCCGGTAAATAATAAAAATTAATTGTATAGAAAATTGGCAAAATGGTAAGCGTATATAAATACGTAGTGAAATTCATGAAATAACCTGCGATATCTATAAAAACTATTCCTAAACTATAAAATGTCATGAAAGCTCCACATAATGCCCCTCTGATTTTAGGTGATGCTATTTCGGCTATATAAATTGGATACAGACCGAATGCTGTCGAAGTAATAAAACCTTGAACTAGGCGAGCTATGTAAATAACTATAATCGACTTGGTGATTATCAACAGCACCCAACTAAAAAGAGCAACTGGTCCAATTAGCCATAAAACTGGTCTTCTACCCCATCTAAAAGCAAAATAAATAAATACATTAGGACAAAAAATAAATTCAAATAAGATGTAAAAGACTAATTTTAATCTGTAATTAGTTATCTGTTTTTAAAAAAAAGAAACTTGATCATATTTTGAAGGAATACAACGACAGCTAAAAATGAAAACCTCGGAAATCTGATTTTTTTCTGACCTTCTGCACCTTCTGACCTTCTGCACACGACCGCTTGAAGACGCAGAAGACATGGCTAGCCAGATTAGTGGAGCTTAGTGCTAAAACAGGCCTTTCTTTCATTAAACGTCAACCGTTAGGATCAAACAATATTAAACCCCATGAACTTGTAGGTGGCGAAGGAAGACTTGAGGTACTTCATGGCGTCAGTGTTAAGAATAATATGAGTGGTATTCAGATGAAGCTGACATCACTGGAGGCAATAGAAACAAAATATCCAGCAAGCGGATGACTTCATATATATACTGACGGATCAGCTGACGCCAGTAAGAGGTGAGCCGGAGCTGGTATTTTTTCAAGAGCGTTCCAAGAAAACATCCCTCTTCCAAATTGGTGGGACAATTGTGATGGGGAAACGTACGCTGCCCATGTTGCTCCCGACTTTATGTGTACTAGGCCTGAGGAGAAGGTAATTTTTTTTAGAAGTTTTTACTGAAGTCATTGGCACCCCGGAGCCATCTCAGTGCACTGGCCATCACCGGTCAGTGAGCTGTAGAGGCTCCTAGAAAGAGAAAATCTAAGGGCAGCACTGCTGGATTCAACCAGGGATCTCCGTGTTACTGGTCCAGCACGCTACCACTGAGCTAATACCTTCCCTAAGGAGAAGGTAATGTTGCTAATTGACTCTCATTCGGTTGTACGATCGCTTACGTCACCGGAAACCAGCGAAAGTTATGCTAAAAGCTGCGTGTAAAAAAAGCATTAGCCGCCTGACTAAAGCGGGTAAACTCCATTGTATTGCAGTGGGTACCGGGCCACTGCGGAATTTACGGGAACAAGCAAGCTGATCGTTTGGCTAAAGAGGGATCGAAAAAGAACAACCTGACTTACCTGTTCCATTAAGAAATTTAAAGGCTCTAATATCGTCGTCACAGAGAAAAGGGAGCTGGACGAAAGTGGGAGAAATTGATGGAAGCAAGCCGCAGGATTTCCGCCGCTCTTCCGCGTTCGGTTGCTGTTGCTTGCTTCCTTATGCTGACGGGCCACGATCTGCTACAGAAGCACCTCCACCGCATAGGGATTGTTGACATCCCCTTTTGCCCTTTATGCGGGGAAGACATGACAGGAGAGTATTTAGCTCTCTGCCCTAAACTAAAAGATGTTACATCATCTGTGCAATCCACTTTCGTGTATGATACATATTTATACTGGGCTGCCGGAAGGAGAATGGCCAAAAGGCCAAACTAATGGCGTTGTAAAAAAAAAAAAAACATGAATTTGCTATATTTGAACCTAAGGTTGAAAAAGATAAAATTCTCTGATAATTTCCAGCCTCTTTCAAGCAGACTTAAGAAGGCATCAATCAGTAAAAGACAACGTCCAGATGCTATACCACACCAGGATTCCAATCAAGCAGAGCAAATATAAACATCTGCAGGAGGTTAACAACTGACATTCCGAAGGACATTCATGGTTTCTACGATAGGCTGCCCCTCACACATCATAGCAAATAATGGTTAGAGTGAACAACCAATAGAATGTTTCAGGCAATTTTAGGCTAGCTGTATGCAAGTTTTGAAAATATTGAGTGAAGCATTACAATAGGCATTACTAATATTTTTAATTACAATAACTTCTTAATTACAATGAGGAAGTTACCTGTTTAAAATATCTCTTTGTTATAATAAAAAAAATTGAATCATCAGTAGATGAAGTAAAATTACTATTATTTTTCGCGAATCAATAAAGTCTAAGTTCCATAAAAAAAAGGTAGGGTATAAAATTGAAAACCTCGTAAATTTTCACTACACAAGTAAGGAAATTGCTTAAATTAAAGTGTCTTTAGTTATCATCATCCAACACACTCACACGATGCCGAGGTGCCAATCCCCGGGCTCAGCCCACCCACCAATAGCGGTGGCTCCCATTTATGTACAATATTTACATTATGTACATCCTGCAGGAAGACGGTCCGCACGACCAGAAGTCGCCAACTCCGGCCGGCATTGGTTCCCCCTCACCTCATTCAACATAACATGAATACCTAACTAACCTAAACGAACACATTCATGCCAATAAATACATTTATTCTGATAAATACATTCATACTGATACATCTGAATTAACTCGCTAAAACTATATTTACTCTATATAAATAAATAAAACATATATAAATAAATAATATTTTATAAATATTTACAATATATTATAAAACACATATGAATAAATAATAAATAAATACGTACATACAAATACATATTTACAAACCTCTATCTTAAATGAATTTTTCATGAAAATGTAAAGCGCACTTCTGGTTATTCGATTTTCTTCGAAAAACTCGGGATTTCGAAAAACATATTTAATTCCAATTAATGTTATTTAGATGATAGAATTCTGTAATAACTTGAACAGCACCTTAGAGGAAACCATAATTCCATACATACCCCCCAAAAAGTGCCCTTAAATGAATTTTCCCACAGAAATGTTGCAAATAAAAGATGAAGCTCTTTATATAACATGTAGTTATATAATTGATATAACATGTTTAAAGAAAATCGTTGGAGCCATTTTCGAGAAAATAACAAAAACTAAAAAAAAAAACTTTTAGTAAAGTGGCACATCCGGTTGAATGATTTTGCTCGAAATCTTTGTGTCTGATGCAATGGTAGGTAGTACCTAAACGGAATACCAAGTTTGAGCTTCTTGCAACTTTTAGTTTTTGAGATATTCTTTTCACACACATCCATACACACACACACATGCACATACAAACCACTTTTTTCGAACTCAGGGGACCTCAAAACGGATATTTCCGGTGAAAACTCGATTCCGAAAATTTGACAGGAATACAATAAGCGAATATGTTTATCTTGTAAAAATTAAATTGCTTAGAATTATCTTCAATGTTATTTTTAATTCCGAATCAGAAGTTTTGAGCCGTCGCTTATTGCACTTCATTATAGTTAATATATTTATTGTAAACAAGTGGTGTCTTATTGACTGATTATATCTAATTACCACTCTTTAACCCAAACACAGGAAAGGGAGTAGCTAAGTGGTTAGCGTACTGGACTCTCACGCGGAGGACACGGGTTCAAGTCCTGCTGTGTTGCCCTTAGATTTTTTTTCTTCCTAGGAGCCTCTACAGCTCACTGTTCGGTGATGAGCAGTGTTGTCTGTAACGACACTGCCTTCTGGCAATGCACTAAGAAGGGACCGGGCGCCAATAACCATAGATGTTGACGCCCCTTAAATTAAAAAAAAGAAAAAAAAACAGTAACTCACACACATACACCCATTCAATACCGCTCGTACCTACACTACAACAAACACGCAACTACCAGTGCTAAAAAGTTGCAACGTTAAACTTCTCCTTGAAATTCTTCTCCAGTAAAATGAGAGGTTCTAACAATTAAATAATATTAAAACATCATTAAACAAATTGTTAGAATTATAAAATTGAAAAAAAAAAAAAATTATTAACGATAAGTGGTGAAATTACGGAATAGTTTTTAAAATCTACGTAATTTTCATGAAAATGGCTACAATTTTTTTAAAATTAAAAATGTTAAATTACAAATCAATATTAACCAATCACTTTTATTTAAACATACCTTCCGAAAAATTGATGTTACGCAGTTATGGGCAATTGTAATTTAGGATCTAATAGAAGGTTTATTGTGCGATTTCTTGTACGCTTAGATAAGAATTTTATTATTAATGAGCACTATTATGAAAATGATGGAACTATTTGCGTACCAACTTTTTTTCCTTACGACCAATTTTGGAAATGTTTGATGCGAAACCGTAAAACATTTTGCCTCATATTTATTGATATTAAAGAAGGCTTTGACAATGTTCATGGCTCAAATAATTAGAAATTCTATAGATTGCCTTTATTGGTAATCCACTTTTCTCAGGCCCCCCCCAGGAGATGCCCAGTTTCTTAAAAGTGAATCTGTAGATACAAATGGTTAATAATAATTGAAGATAAAACATTTTACTGAACGTAATAAAAAGAAAGTTGTGCAAGGCTCTGAAAAGGGACTGAATAAATAGATACTATTAAAAAAAAATTCAGGGGAGACTGAAAAAATATAGCAAAAAAAATAAAATAATAATAGTATGCTTGCTATGAGATTAAGTTTAATTCAAAAAATATTATTCTGAAATTAGGATTTCAGAGGTGCTTCAATATCATCCATTATCTAGAATTTAAACATCGACCAAAAACTAATCTATATACACCAGACGATATTTAACTTACGATATAAAAGATTTTACCGAGTACTTAAACCACAGATCCACACTCACGGTAGAAAACAAAGGACTTAATTACAAAATCGTTTAATAATTAAACTAAGACAAATGGTATAGGAGCGATATCTATCGCTTCTAAGTCATTTCAGGCTAAAATATTCTCAGTACTATTGTCCATGTTGCTCTCTTCTTCGTTTTCCAATCACACTCTCCAAACAGATCATGAAACGCCACGTGTACCCGTAAGAGAAGTCACGATATAAGAAATTCCATAATCTATCCTCTCATACTAATCCATTAAGACGTCTCCTGTATAATATCAGGAAATCTTTCACGAAGCGCCTGTCATACGCATCGTGATCTGTTATCCGTGAGTGATAATGAATGAGTGATAGTATATAGGGAGTGATATTACAGAAGTATGATTAATTCATTGGTTTTTTTTTTCTTGAACCCATTGTCAACATACTCGTATTTATTTATAGCACCACAATGCAATGTAAATAAAAAAAAAATTAACCCTAAAAATAACATAAAAACAGTAATGAGATGATCAGGAAGATTTCCCATAAATCCCATAAATCTTAAATTAATCTAAGGCTCTTTTATGGGAGAGGTGGATGATAGATTTTCCTCTAAGTTGTGCAGTTTCGAGGATAACAATTCTATCATCTAAATAATATTAATTAGATGTACAAAATAAAATTTGCGGCCGCAACAAAACATTTTTTTATTAAATTATTAAAACCAAATTCTACATTAAATGTCTAAATTTACATTTACTGATCAAGACAATTTCAATAACTCTTCATTCACTACTTAATACTGAACGCTTGATTTCTTAACACTTATTAATTACAATTAATTATGAAATAAAGGTTAAGATGGCCTTGTGATTAACACTGCTTTTACCTTCGACGAGAAGTTGTGAAAAGAATTCTGGTGAATTACAAAGCCTTTTGCTAAATGCTGCAAAATGAAAATAGACCCTTGCCACTTTGGTCACTAGAAGCTGCAACAGTTACTTTTTCCAAAAGAAAAGCCAGACCCATGCACTTTGTGACCACTGGGAACTGTAATCACATAACTGTAAAAAAAGCGTTTGCGGACGACCATTGTCTTGTCACAAACAGCAAAGAGAAGTAGCTTGATTTTGTAAATATATGGGCAGAGGAGCTTTCAAATAGGAAAATGGTCATTAATACTTTTGTAAAATCAAATGCGTGGTAATAATGGACGGACATAAGAGTGCAGCTGACGATAAATGGAAATAAGATTGAGCAAGTCTTCCTACAAGTACCAGCAAGAATGGATATGTATGTTCTCCGCCAACAGAACATTACAGATACTCCTCATAAAAAAGAGGTGACAAAAGCGACAGTAGTTCTTCTTTAGTTGAGATGGTTGGGCCATGTCAACAGAATGGAAAGAAATCGACTACCAAGGAAAACCCTGGAGAATAGGATTTCGAAAAGGCGGCCCCGAATATGGTAAAGGATGAACTGGACTGACAACCTGTAAGGAGCCATTACATCAGAGCAAGGATGGACAAAGGCCAGAATACTGTCGAGAGATATGGACAGAGATGTTCCTTTTGTCATATCTCAACAATGGCAACGGAGAAAGATAAATTTAAGTAAATACGTTCTGGTAGATATTTGTTGTGGTTGGTTACGCAGAGCTGGAAATCATCAGATATTTTCCGTGATAGCATGCTTCTTTTTGTGGTCATCGACCTGTTTCAGGCGTTCGCCCGTCATCAGGTTACTTTTTGTCAAACAGTGTGATAACATAGATTTGCAGAGAGCAAACTTAGTTGATACTTATATTGACACTTAATTAACACGGGTAACAACTAAGTTTGCTCTCTGCAAATCTAAGTGTCACACTGTTTGACAAAAAGCATCCTGATGATGGGCGAACGCCTGAAACAGATCGATGACCACAAAAGAAGCACGCTATCACAGAATATATCTCTGGTAGATATATTTTGAATCAGAGGACAGGAGTTTGAAGACGGTTAATGTGGATTGTTTAATAGTCCCTCAAATTTCTATTCTGCAAGTTCAAAAGAGAGGCGTACGGTTTTTTCTTGTTCTTTATATTAGAGCATTGGAAGGTTATCACGTAGTCTTTTTAGCATTTTGTTTCTTAGGTTGCAATTGATTCGTTTGTATCTGGAATGGGAAATACATGTTAGTTGTTTGTCTAGATATAATCTGAGATGTCGTATTTGATTCGCATTAACAATAAAATTTTTTTAATGTAAATAAAAATAAAGTTACAATATGTAATGGTACCGCAAAGATAATGCAACCACAGCAGAGAGAAGAGAGGCCCTCTCTGGTTAACAGAGACTACTCTCTGACTTAGGTAGGCTAGAGTGGGAGAACCTGTGTATATAAGTCAGTGGGAATCTATCTGGAGGGAATCTATCAGATACAACCATACAACCGCATTGTGTCATATCTCTACTCTCACCATTCATTCTATCATTTTCATTATAAAGTCCAGTGCAGTTAGTGTAAACTTAGTTACATTATATTAGTGTCAGCATATCTCGTTCATTTAATCAAACCTAATTTCTCTCCTCAACAACCCCATTATAAATATAAATAAAATCAATGAAAAACAGTTGCTGTTATTGTGGTTTAGTGCAAGTGTATGTAGTTAGTATGCATTTAGTGCTCGTGTTCGCTGAATGGCCAGACACTAAATATTGTAAGATGCAGTGGGACCGTATAGGTTAAAAGAAAAGAGGAATTCCTTTGTTTGACATAATATATTCAGCTAGAGAGAAGAACTGAATTATATTCCGTCAGGAAGATGCTCTAAGGAAGATCTTAATGAATTATATCCTCTAAGGAAGACCTTAAAAAGTTATTCCGAAATTTCTAATTACTTGAACTTTTTAAATTTTTGTCCGAGGTAACAAAGTTCAATATTGCGCCACTGATAATATGCTACTGAGTATCTGACATATACTAGCGACACCAGAAACGTCTACCAATTCAAGCAACAAGTTCTAACCAAATCTCTAAAGAAGAAGATCCAGTTTTAATATACATCAAAGGCTCAAAGTTGCTAAGTTGTCAAAGTAGTCTAAATCTGTCTGAAAATATCAAGAACTTTTAATAAATCTATAAGAAGAAGTTTTAAACCATCAAGAAAAGTTTAGGAACACATCAGTCTCTTAAGAGCTTTATTTTTCAAGAACATTTACTATCAAGAAGTTACGTTTTCCGGCTAAAAACTTGAATAGTCACACACTACTCAGTCACTAAATCATTAACTCTATTAATCTTCTTAGCAAGTTAACAAGTAGTGTATTAGCTAACGCTAACATATATTTGTAAGTAGTAGTAAATTCGAACATCACAACAAGTCGACACGCTACTAAACATAAAGTCTTTATTCATAATCCCTTGGAAAATTGTATTTTAATAATTAAAAAACATTTTTACAAAATAAGTACTCAGCTTTCACTGATAAAAGAGTAACGGCAAAACGTTTAATAATTCCTGATCTAATGTATCCAATCATTATGTTGTACGGTTCCACCATCTATATATATATATATATAGCATTAAGAGTAAAAGTCATTTAGTAACATAATTTCCGATTTTTCTTGAGAAAATGAGTAAGAGAAAGTCTGTGAGTATTTCTCCGTCGGATTTTTGTTTTGTTTTGTTTTCTATTCCTCTCAGAGTACCTTAATGTTTAAAATACTTACTTGTTAGCGCTAAGACCAATTGGGATGCTGACCATAATGCCACCAATCATTGTAATAGCAGTCACCCATATCCTTTCCATATCTGTCATTGGTATGGGACCATCCTTACCGGCAATTTGTACAGAATATGGTGTTAACCAGTTCAACGCTATCGCCGTTATTGCCACGCATATAGCTGCTGTAAAAATTAATATAATTTAAAAAATAAATTGTGTAAATTTATTTTTGGAGAGGTAAGGTAGGTACCCGCACATGCGGGAATTGAGGGAAAAGAGAAGGCGGATCGGCTGGTTTGGGAGGGACCGTCTTTACTTTTTTGTGGTCCCGAGCCAGCCCTTGCCGTTACTGAGACGTTTTTTTGTGATAGTCAGAACAGACTTTGGGAGACGAGAGTTTTTCGAGAAATGCTGGGAAGACATGGAGGGGCGCCTCCAGGCTAAAAAGATTCATCAGAGGAACCAAGCAGGAGGTTTCAGATTACCTCCTGTCTCTTAGTAGGATAGGACTGAGGGCCTTGGTGGATGCAGTGATTGGACGGACACACATGGGTGTCTAGTCATTTGCATAATATAGGGAGGATATCTAGTCCCATATGTCACAACTGTGATGATGAAGTTAGGGAAACGGTGTACCACTAATTATGTCAGTGTCCCCGTTACGTTGGTACTAGGTTTCGTGTATTTGGGAGGGCATTATTCTCGAGGGATTGCCTTGGTGGGTTGAAGTTGAAGGATGTCTTGAGATATTGCAGATTGACCGGTAGGCTACCGGGGGAGATTAATTAGGGGGATGAATTGGGGTGGGGGAAGGAGGGATAAATGCCATATAGGCTTAGGTCCTAAGCAAATAGTCATCAAGTTTTCAGTAATGATAATAATAATAATAATAATATTTACATTGGTGCGATTAATTGCGATCTTGGCAGAAAGAAGAATTTTTGTGTTTTCATATTGATATTAAAAAAGATGAACTAGTTCATTCTTATTGGTAATCAATGGAGGCTTAAATAATATATTAATATTATTTATTATTATTGTAAAATAATAATAAGGAATATTATTATTATTATTATTTTTTAAATTACATTCAAATAAGAGTGTTTCATCTCCTGAAAGAGAGAGAGATTGCATTTTATTTTATTTTTTTTTATTGCCTTTTAATCTCTGACATTACTCCTATTTGGTGAAAGTCTGTGTATACGCATATATCTAAATCTATATGATATTGATTGGAGGTAAACATTGGAGGTAACTAAAATTTGATATTCTATTTAAGTTATTTACTACCACCACATCTTTATACTAAGTAAGTTTTGACCAACATTCATCAACCAAAAAATGCTATGCTATGTTTTATGGTTTTTGTAAATTTAAAATTTTTTTATGGATAACTAGAGTTTAATTCTATATTATTTGAGAATATCTATTTTAAATATTGGAATTTTGAAACATTTTTAGGACCAGATTATTTCGTAAATGAATCATTTTTGAATTATAAATACCAATTTACTTACCACTAAATGTAGTATACCACTGACGTATTGCACCTTTATTTACCATTGCATTAAGTTATTCTGAAATAATTAACAACAAAAAAAACATCTCCCCTTCACTATACCTATAATTTCTTATCCAAGGTTATGTCATAAATTATAGATATTTATTAAATAATACTTTTAAGAACTAATTATAGATTTATTGTTAGTTCATTAAAAATTTTGTAAGAAAAAGGAAAAAAAAAATTCAGTGTAATTTTAAATAATTAGCATGTTATCAATCCACTTTAAAATGACAAGTCGATCATTTTATAATGTAAATTTCGAAACATTTACAATGTATGTAAAATAGAAATTTAGTAAGATCTATGCCTGACTTTTTACTACATCTCACGGCTGTATAAGAGGACTCGTTAAATTTTCTAAATTGAGGTTAGCTAATCGCTGCAACTGACAACTAAGATTGCAAAAAGAAAAGTACACCAACCGAAAGAAAAGTAAGACTTCACTAAATAGTTTTTTTTAGATTTTTCCAAAAATGGCATAACGATTTTCTTTAAACTTTGTATACTATTTTGATGCAAGTCATAATATAATTTAGAAATATTATTCAAAGGAAATTAGAGGTAAAAGGATCAAGACACCGTTAGTAAAGACAATACTCCTTGGCCAAAAGTTTTGTAGGAGAAACCCCCCCCCCTCTATAAAAACGCTCTATTTTATATTAGGTTTTTATTTCCTCTTACGCTGGTAAGAGGAAGTATTGTGATCATGTCAAATTTTCTACATCGATTATTCACCGGAAACGGAAATCATATTTACAAGTCTAAAAAAAAAAGAAAAATTGATATCTAGAAAATAAGTCTCTACGTATGTATAGCTCAAAAATTAAAAAGAAAAAGCAGATACTTCCAATTTGACCATATCGTTTAGATAGTAAGTTATTCGTCAAAATTCCTCAGCCGCAACTCTGATCATTTTACTAGATAATTTTTTCACTTTTTTTTTTTTTTTGCGAATTTCTTGAAAATGGCGCTAACGATTATCTTTGTAATTGAGAGAAAAACAATGTATTTATAAAGATTTACAAGTACAAATATAAATAAATGATGCTGCCTTAACTTATGTAGTGGAATCAATTGTCGTGATTCCTGAGGTATGATGTTAGATATCTTGAAGAGGGATTTATTAGGCGAAAGTTAGTTTAGAGAATTACTAACACTGAATTTATAAAAATAGAATATATTGTAACAATAATTTGAATGAGCCTAGTGGTAACTACAATTAATATGATTTGATAAAGGAAATAAATAATTTTAAGAGTTAAATAACAAATAATTTAAAATGATTATAATAAATAAACTAATATGCACAACTATGAAATTAATTATAAGTAAAACCTTGTATAGGGACGCGCTCGGAACTCAAGTATAACTGCTGCTGTAAAATGATACTAATATAATGATGTGGCTACTCGTATAATGATGAATGATATAATGATCATGATATAATGATCCCCTCTTCCAGAGGAACGAAGTTTATATTAGTCTTACTCACACACTGTCAAGTGTGTAAGTAAGTTCTCACACTAAGACATCTCTAGTAGCGTGCGACCTTGTGCGACCTTGGTTAGGTCGGCGACCAGTGATTCAGGTCAGTGGCCAGATTTGGTCACCCATCGGCGACTTTCAAAGACCAGGTGGCTTCTGTTCAATAGACAGGGCTTTATCGGTGCTTGTCTTTGATACCTTTGTATTGAAAAGGCAGCAGCCGGCTGTGGGGCCACTAGTTATAAATTATTCTTTCTTTTTGTTATATTTTGTGAAGGCTTTGACATTGCTATGTCATTACACTTAGTTAGGTTGCTGAAAAGCACAGCACACCGATCAATCTTGATAGATATGTAATTGTATATCATCGTCTAATGGTCCTTAATAATCAACAATCATGAATAAAATCAATGCAACAACAGATACCTTACTGATATAAACAGAATTAAAATAGCAATGAATAAACACTTTGTCGGTTACAAGATTAAAAAATAACAGGACAAAAAAGATAAAACATGTGATTGTACATATTTACATCAAACAAGATTATGACTAGTTACTCTTCATCAATAAAAACTGCTAAAACTAATTTAAGATAATAGACAGACAGGATAGTCAATATCTTTTGGAGGCGAATTGGACGTTAAGTCCCTTATATATGATGCTGGATAATACCTAGCGAATCCAATATTATATTTTCCGATAGGAGCGATTGTTCCTTTGTTTTCATTCCAATCTCCTCCAAGTATTTTCCGGTGAATCGGGGGATTGTTCCACGGGCTCCTTTTACTGTGAAATCCCTCTCGCCGAACTCCTCTCGGAACTTTTCTTTCAAAAAAAAAAGGATGCACTTCTCGTATATGCTTTTCTTTTCTTTATCTACGTCTTCTGCTTGATTCGGGTTGTTCGACTCGAAGCGGACAGTGGGATAAATTATCATGGCCATCCCATTATTTCTTGGAAAGGCCACAGAGACTTCTCTCTGACTTAGGCAGGCTACAGTGGGAGAACCTGTGTATATAAGCCAGAGGGAATCTATCTAAAGGGATCTATCATATGCAACCATACAACTGTACACCAGCCATCGCATCGTTTCATATCTCTACTCTCACCATTCATTCTATCATTTTCATTATGAAGTCCAGTGCAGTTAGTGTAAACTTAGCTACTTTATATTAGTGTCAGCAAATCTCTTTCATTTAATCAAAGCTAATTTCTCTACTCAACAAACCCATTATATTCATAGAATCGAACGATCTCTCGATGATGTTGATGTCGTCCGCATAAGCAAGTATCTGGACAGACTTATTTATTTAGATTTATTAGCTGGGTACAATATACAAATATAATAATATATACACAATAAAATTGAATTAGAACAATTATATTATTTATTTTTTTAAACATATGTATTGTACACAATTTTTATGTATTCAAATTTACAATGATCCAAAATGAGATATTGAATGAGATACACGTAATAATGGAATATTGTTCGACTTTAATATTTATAAATAAGAAAGAATCATTTTTCTATTTCTTTTTGTATAAGTTCTAACGGTTTTCTAGCAGTTTCTGACCCATAATAAATAATTATTAATGAAAAACTAATTGCACAGAAAGCAAAAATTAAAAAATTAAAATAATTACCAATATTATCTTGGACTAATTGAAAGGCAATAATCGAACAGAATGAAGAAATCCCACTAATCGAATGTACAATTGCTGTTCCTATTGGACGTGCTTCTATGTTAAAATTTTCAGCCATAGTATATGTAATAAAAACTGCTACTGATACATTATTCACTATTAAAGCTAATAACATTGCAATCAGTACAACCCACATATTTGTGGTTGAATATTTTTGGATATTAGAATCAAAGACAAAAAAATAGATTGCTACAACTAAATGAAACATACCCGCGGCAAAAGAACTCACATACATGGTTGGACGTCTGCCAAATATATCCGCTATAAAACCAGAAAGAAAACTTGAACAACAAAGAATTATATTTAAAATTATAGTTAAAATTAAACCAAACTTTGCGTTACCTGTGACATTTGCAAATATTTCTGTGATTGACAATTGTAATGATATTTGCCCACCGAAAAAATGTAAAAAACAAAGAATTGCATTAATAATTAATGGCCGTCTAAATGATTTAACATTTAAGGCGTTTTTATACGAAAATTTATTATTTATTGATGCTTTCATTTCAATAAATTTTTCATTAATTACATCGTAATTATTTGGATTTAACCATGTTAAAATTTCAATAGCTTTTGCATCTTTACCGGATAACATTAAATAATATGGGGTTTCCGGTAAATAATAAAAATTAATTGTATAGAAAATTGGCAAAATGGTAAGCGTATATAAATACGTAGTGAAATTCATGAAATAACCTGCGATATCTATAAAAACTATTCCTAAACTATAAAATGTCATGAAAGCTCCACATAATGCCCCTCTGATTTTAGGTGATGCTATTTCGGCTATATAAATTGGATACAGACCGAATGCTGTCGAAGTAATAAAACCTTGAACTAGGCCAGCTATGTAAATAACTATAATCGACTTGGTGATTATCAACAGCACCCAACTAAAAAGAGCAACTGGTCCAATTAGCCATAAAACTGGTCTTCTACCCCATCTAAAAGCAAAATAAATAAATACATTAGGACAAAAAATAAATTCAAATAAGATGTAAAAGACTAATTTTAATCTGTAATTAGTTATCTGTTTTTAAAAAAAAGAAACTTGATCATATTTTGAAGGAATACAACGACAGCTAAAAATGAAAACCTCGGAAATCTGATTTTTTTCTGACCTTCTGCACCTTCTGACCTTCTGCACACGACCGCTTGAAGACGCAGAAGACATGGCTAGCCAGATTAGTGGAGCTTAGTGCTAAAACAGGCCTTTCTTTCATTAAACGTCAACCGTTAGGATCAAACAATATTAAACCCCATGAACTTGTAGGTGGCGAAGGAAGACTTGAGGTACTTCATGGCGTCAGTGTTAAGAATAATATGAGTGATATTCAGATGAAGCTGACATCACTGGAGGCAATAGAAACAAAATATCCAGCAAGCGGATGACTTCATATATATACTGACGGATCAGCTGACGCCAGTAAGAGGTGAGCCGGAGCTGGTATTTTTTCAAGAGCGTTCCAAGAAAGCATCCCTCTTCCAAATTGGTGGGACAATTGTGACGGGGAAACGTACGCTGCCCATGTTGCTCCCGACTTTATGTGTTCGAGGCCTGAGGAGAAGGTAATTTTTTTTTAGAAGTTTTTACTGAAGTCATTGGCACCCCGGAGCCATCTCAGTGCACTGGCCATCACCGGTCAGTGAGCTGTAGAGGCTCCTAGAAAGAGAAAATCTAAGGGCAGCACTGCCGGATTCAACCAGGGATCTCCGTGTTACTGGTCCAGCACGCTACCACTGAGCTAATCCCTTCCCTAAGGAGAAGGTAATGTTGCTAATTGACTCTCATTCGGTTGTACGATCGCTTACGTCACCGGAAACCAGCGAAAGTTATGCTAAAAGCTGCGTGTAAAAAAAGCATTAGCCGCCTGACTAAAGCGGGTAAACTCCATTGTATTGCAGTGGGTACCGGGCCACTGCGGAATTTACGGGAACAAGCAAGCTGATCGTTTGGCTAAAGAGGGATCGAAAAAGAACAACCTGACTTACCTGTTCCATTAAGAAATTTAAAGGCTCTAATATCGTCGTCACAGAGAAAAGGGAGCTGGACGAAAGTGGGAGAAATTGATGGAAGCAAGCCGCAGGATTTCCGCCGCTCTTCCGCGTTCGGTTGCTGTTGCTTGCTTCCTTATGCTGACGGGCCACGATCTGCTACAGAAGCACCTCCACCGCATAGGGATTGTTGACATCCCCTTTTGCCCTTTATGCGGGGAAGACATGACAGGAGAGTATTTAGCTCTCTGCCCTAAACTAAAAGATGTTACATCATCTGTGCAATCCACTTTCGTGTATGATACATATTTATACTGGGCTGCCGGAAGGAGAATGGCCAAAAGGCCAAACTAATGGCGTTGTAAAAAAAAAAAAAACATGAATTTGCTATATTTGAACCTAAGGTTGAAAAAGATAAAATTCTCTGATAATTTCCAGCCTCTTTCAAGCAGACTTAAGAAGGCATCAATCAGTAAAAGACAACGTCCAGATGCTATACCACACCAGGATTCCAATCAAGCAGAGCAAATATAAACATCTGCAGGAGGTTAACAACTGACATTCCGAAGGACATTCATGGTTTCTACGATAGGCTGCCCCTCACACATCATAGCAAATAATGGTTAGAGTGAACAACCAATAGAATGTTTCAGGCAATTTTAGGCTAGCTGTGTGCAAGTTTTGAAAATATTGAGTGAAGCATTACAATAGGCATTACTAATATTTTTAATTACAATAACTTCTTAATTACAATGAGGAAGTTACCTGTTTAAAATATCTCTTTATTATAATAAAAAAAATTGAATCATCAGTAGATGAAGTAAAATTACTATTATTTTTCGCGAATCAATAAAGTCTAAGTCCCAGCAATTCCATAAAAAAAAAGGTAGAGTATAAAATTGAAAACCTCGTAAATTTTCACTACACAAGTAAGAAAATTCCTTAAATTAAAGTGTCTTTAGTTATCATCATCCAACACACTCACACGATGCCGAGGTGCCAATCCCCGGGCTCAGCCCACCCACCAATAGCGGTGGCTCCCATTTATGTACAATATTTACATTATGTACATCCTGCAGGAAGACGGTCCGCACGACCAGAAGTCGCCAACTCCGGCCGGCATTGGTTCCCCCTCACCTCATTCAACATAACATGAATACCTAACTAACCTAAACGAACACATTCATGCCAATAAATACATTTATTCTGATAAATACATTCATACTGATACATCTGAATTAACTCGCTAAAACTATATTTACTCTATATAAATAAATAAAACATATATAAATAAATAATATTTTATAAATATTTACAATATATTATAAAACACATATGAATAAATAATAAATAAATACGTACATACAAATACATATTTACAAACCTCTATCTTAAATGAATTTTTCATGAAATTGTAAAGCGCACTTCTGGTTATTCGATTTTCTTCGAAAAACTCGGGATTTCGAAAAACATATTTAATTCCAATTAATGTTATTTAGATGATAGAATTCTGTAATAACTTGAACAGCACCTTAGAGGAAACCATAATTCCATACATACCCCCCAAAAAGTGCCCTTAAATGAATTTTCCCACAGAAATGTTGCAAATAAAAGATGAAGCTCTTTATATAACATGTAGTTATATAATTGATATAACATGTTTAAAGAAAATCGTTGGAGCCATTTTCGAGAAAATAACAAAAACTAAAAAAAAAACTTTTAGTAAAGTGGCACATCCGGTTGAATGATTTTGCTCGAAATCTTTGTGTCTGATGCAATGGTAGGTAGTACCTAAACGGAATACCAAGTTTGAGCTTCTTGCAACTTTTAGTTTTTGAGATATTCTTTTCACACACACACATGCACATACAAACCACTTTTTCGAACTCAGGGGACCTCAAAACGGATATTTCCGGTGAAAACTCGATTATGAAAACTTGGCAGGAATACAATAAGCGAATATGTTTATTTTGTAAAAATTAAATTGCTTAGAATTATCTTCAATGTTATTTTTAATTCCGAATCAGAATTTTTGAGCCGTCGCTTATTGCACTTCATTATAGTTAATATATTTATTGTAAACAAGTGGTATCTTATTGACTGATTATATCTAATTACCACTCTTTAACCCAAACACAGGAAAGGGAGTAGCTAAGTGGTTAGCGTACTGGACTCTCACGCGGAGGACACGGGTTCAAGTCCTGCTGTGTTGCCCTTAGATTTTTTCTTCCTAGGAGCCTCTACAGCTCACTGTCCGGTGATGAACAGTGTTGTCTGTAACGACACTGCCTTCTGACAATGCACTAATAAGGGACCGGGCGTCAATAACCATAAATGTTGACGCCCCTTAAATTAAAAAAAAGAAAAAAAAACAGTAACTCACACACATACACCCATTCAATACCGCTCGTACCTACACTACAACAAACACGCAACTACCAGTGCTAAAAAGTTGCAACGTTAAACTTCTCCTTGAAATTCTTCTCCAGTAAAATGAGAGGTTCTAACAATTAAATAATATTAAAACATCATTAAACAAATTGTTAGAATTATAAAATTGAAAAAAAAAAAAAAATTATTAACGATAAGTGGTGAAATTACGGAATAGTTTTTAAAATCTACGTAATTTTCATGAAAATGGCTACAATTTTTTTAAAATTAAAAATGTTAAATTACAAATCAATATTAACCAATCACTTTTATTTAAACATACCTTCCGAAAAATTGATGTTACGCAGTTATGGGCAATTGTAATTTAGGATCTTATAGAAGGTTTATTGTGCGATTTCTTGTACGCTTAGATAAGAATTTTATTATTAATGAGCACTATTATGAAAATTATGGAACTATTTGCGTACCAATTTTTTTTCCTTACGACCAATTTTGGAAACGTTTGATGCTAAAACGTAAAACATTTTGCCTCATATTTATTGATATTAAACAAGGCTTTGACAATGTTCATGGCTCAAATAATTAGAAATTCTATAGATTGCCTTTATTGGTAATCCACTTTTCTCAGGCCCCCCCCAGGAGATGCCCAGTTTCTTAAAAGTGAATCTGTAGATACAAATGGTTAATAATAATTGAAGATAAAACATTTTACTGAACGTAATAAAAAGAAAGTTGTGCAAGGCTCTGAAAAGGGACTGAATAAATAGATACTATTAAAAAAAAATTCAGGGGAGGACTGAAAAAATATAGCAAAAAAATAAAATAATAATAGTATGCTTGCTATAAGATTAAGTTTAATTCAAAAAATATTATTCTGAAATTAGGATTTCAGAGGTGTTTCAATATCATCCGTTACCTAGAATTTAAACATCGACCAAAAACTAATGTGGGATCTATATACACCAGACGATATCAAAACAGATATTTAACTTACGATACCGAGATTCTTAAACCACAGATCCACACTCACGGTAGAAAACAAAGGTCTTAATTACAAAATCGTTAATAATTAAACTAAGACAAATGGTATTGGAGCGATTTCTATCGCTTCTAAGTCATTTCAGGCTAAAATATTCTCAGAACTATTGTCCATGTTGCTCTCTTCTTCGTTTTCCAATCACACTCTCCAAACAGATCATGAAACACCACGTGTACCCGTAAGAGAAGTCACGAAATAAGAAATTCCATAATCTATCCTCTCATACTAATCCATTAAGACGTCTTCCTGTATCTTTCACGAAGCGTCTGTCATACGCATCGTGATCTGTTATCCGTGAGTGATAATGAATGAGTGATAGTATATAGGGAGTGATATTACTGAAGTATGATTAATTCATTGTTTTTTTTTTTCTTGAACCCATTGTCAACATACTCGTATTTATTTATAGCACCACAATGCAATGTAAATAAAAAAAAAATTAACCCTAAAAATAACATAAAAACAGTAATGAGATGATCAGGAAGATTTCCCATAAATCCCATAAATCTTAAATTAATTTAAGGCACTTTTATGGGAGAGGTGGATGGTAGATTTTCCTCTAAGTTGCGCAATTTCGAGTACAACAATTCTATCATCTAAATAATATTAATTAGATGTACAAAATAAAATTTGCGGCCGCAACAAAACATTTTTTTATTAAATTATTAAAACCAAATTCTACATTAAATGTCTAAATTTACATTTACTGATCAAGACAATTTCAATAACTCTTCATTCACTACTTAATACTGAACGCTTGATTTCTTAACACTTATTAATTACAATTAATTATGAAATAAAGGTTAAGATGGCCTTGTGATTAACACTGCTTTTACCTTCGATGAGAAGTTGTGAAAAGTATTCTGGTGAATTAGAAAGCCTTTTGCAAAAAGCTGCAAAATGGGAATAGACCCATGCCACTTTGGTCACTAGAAACTGCAACAGTTACTTTTTCCAAAAGAAAAGCCAGACCCATGCTCTTTGTGGCCACTGGGAACTATAATCACTTAACTGTAAAAAAAGTGTTTGCGGACGACCATTGTCTTGTCACAAACAGCAAAGAGAAGTAGCTTGAATTTGTAAATATATGGGCAGAGGAGCTTTCAAATAGGAAAATGGTCATTAATACTTTTGTAAAATCAAATGCGTGGTAATAATGGACGGAGATAGGAGAGCAGCTGACTATAAATGGAAATAAGATTGAGCAAGTCTTCCTACAAGTACCAGCAAGAATCGATATATATGTTCTCCGCCAACAGAACATTACAGAATATTCCTCAGTAAAAGAGAGGTGACAAAAGCGACTAAGGCAGTAGTTCTTCTTTAGTTGAGATGGTTGGGCCATGTCAACAGAATGGAAGGAAATCGACTACCAAGGAAAACCCTGGAGGATAGGATTTGGAAAAGGCGGCCCCGAGTTTAGTAAAGGATGAACTGCACTGACAACCTGTAAGGAGCCATTACATCAGTGAAAGGATGGACAGAGGTCAAAATACTGTCGAGAGATATGGACAGAGGTGTCCCTTTTATCAAACCTCAACAATGGCAACGGAGATAAGATAAATATTAAGTAAATAAGTTCTGGTATATATTTGTTGTGGTTGGTTCCGTAGAGCTGGAAATCATCAGAGATATTTTCCGTGATAGCATGCTTCTTTTTGTGGTCATCGACCAGTTTCGGGCGTTCGCCCATCATCAGGATACTTTTTGTCAAACAGTGTGATAACATATATTTGCACAGAGCAAACTTAGTTGATACTTATATTGATACTTAATTGACACAGGTATCAACTAAGCTAGCTCTGTGCAAATCTAAGTTATCAGACTATTTGACAAAAAGCATCTTGGGCGAACGCCCGAAACCGGTCGATGACTACCAAAAGAAGCACGCTATCATGGAAAATATCTCTGATAGATATATTTTGAATCAGAGGACAGGGGTTTGAAGATGGTTAATGTGAATTGTTTAATAGTCCCTCAAATTTCTATTCTGCAAGTCCAGAAGAGAGGTGTACGGTTTTTTCTTGTTCGTTATATTAGAGCATTGGAAGGTTATCACGTAGTCTGTTTAGCATTTTGTTTCTTAGCTTGCAATTGATTCGTTTGTATCTGGAATGGGAATTACATGTTAGTTGTTGTCTAGATATAATCTGAGATGTATTTGATTCGCATTAACAATAAAAAATTTTTAATGTAAATAAAAATAAAGTACAATATTAATGGTACCGCAAAGATAATGCAACCACAGCAGAGAGAAGAGAGGCCCCCTCTGGTTAACAGAGACTACTCTCTGACTTAGGTAGGCTAGAGTGGGACAACCTGTGTATATAAGCCAGTGGGAATCTATCTGGAGGGAATCTATCAGAAACAACCATACAACCGCATTGTGTCATATCTCTCTACTCTCACCATCATTCTATCCTATCATTTTCATTATAAAGTCCAGTGCAGTTAGTGTAAACTTAGTTACATTATATTAGTGTCAGCATATCTCGTTCATTTAATCAAACCTAATTTCTCTCCTCAACAACCCCATTATAAATATAAATAAAATCATTCAAAAACAGTTGCTGTTATTGTGGTTTAGTGCAAGTGTATGTAGTTAGTATGCATGTAGTGCACGTGTTCGCTGAATGGCCAGACACTAAATATTGTAAGATGCAGTGGGACCGTATAGGTTAAAAGAAAAGAGGAATTCTTTTGTTTGACATAATAATTCAGCTAGAGAGAAGAACTGAATTATATTCCGTCAGGAAGATGCTCTAAGGAAGATCTTAATGAATTATATCCTCTAAGGAAGACCTTAAAAAGTTATTCCGAAATTTCGAATTACTTGAACTTTTTAAATTTTTGTCCGAGGTAACAAAGTTCAATATTGCGCCACTGATAATATGCTACTGAGTATCTGACATATACTAGCTACACTAGAAACGTCTACCAATTCAAGCAACAAGTTCTAACCAAATCTCTAAAGAAGAAGATCCAGTTTTAA
The DNA here is from genome assembly GCA_011037195.1 of Triatoma infestans. Classification (NCBI taxonomy): domain Eukaryota; kingdom Metazoa; phylum Arthropoda; class Insecta; order Hemiptera; family Reduviidae; genus Triatoma; species Triatoma infestans. Next base: position 88,319 of record JAAEAF010002487.1, on the reverse strand, counting down.
TATACATCAAAGGCTCAAAGTTGCTAAGTTGTCAAAGTAGTCTAAATCTGTCTGAAAATATCAAGAACATTTAATAAATCTATAAGAAGAAGTTTTAAACCATCAAGAAAAGTTTAGGAACACATCAGTCTCTTAAGAGCTTTATTTTTCAAGAACATTTACTATCAAGAAGTTACGTTTTCCGGCTAAAAACTTGAATAGTCACACACTACTCAGTCACTAAATCATTAACTCTATTAATCTTCTTAACAACTTAACAAGTAGTGTATTAGCTAATGCTAACATATATTTGGAAGTAGTAGTAAATTCGAACATCACAACAAGTCGACACGCTACTAAACATAAAGTCTTTATTCATAATCCCTTGGAAAATTGTATTTTAATAATTAAAAAACATTTTTACAAAATAAGTACTCAGCTTTCACTGATAAAAGAGTCACGGCAAAACGTTTAATAATTCCTGATCTAATGTACCCAATCATTATGTTGTACGGTTCCACCATCTATATATATATATAGCATTAAGAGTAAAAGTCATTTAGTAACATAATTTCCAATTTTTCTTGAGAAAATGAGTATGAGAAAGTCTGTGAGTATTTCTCCGTCGGATTTTTGTTTTGTTTTGTTTTCTATTCCTCTCAGAGTACCTTAATGTTTAAAATACTTACTTGTTAGCGCTAAGACCAATTGGGATGCTGACCATAATGCCACCAATCATTGTAATAGCAGTCACCCATATCCTTTCCATATCTGTCATTGGTATGGGACCATCCTTACCGGCAATTTGTACAGAATATGGTGTTAACCAGTTCAACGCTATCGCCGTTATTGCCACGCATATAGCTGCTGTAAAAATTAATATAATTTAAAAAATAAATTGTGTAAATTTATTTTTGGAGGGGTAAGGTGGGTACCCGCACATGCGGGAATTGAGGGAAAAGAGAAGGCGGATCGGGTGGTTTGGGAGGGATCGTCTTTACTTTTGTGTGGTCCCGAGCCAGCCCTTGCCGTTACTGAGAGGTTTTTTGTGATAGTCAGAACAGACTTTGGGAGACGAGAGTTTTTCGAGAAATGCTGGGAGGACATAGAGGGGCGCCTCCAGGCTAAAAGATTCATCAGAGGAACCAAGCAGGGGGTTTCAGATTACCTCCTGTGTCTTAGTAGGATAGGACTGAGTGCCTTGGTGGATGCAGTGATTGGACGGACACACATGAGTGTCTAGTCATTTGCATAATATAGGGAGGACATCTAGTCCCATATGTCAGAACTGTGATGATGAAGTTAGGGAAACGGTGTACCACTAATTATGTTAGTGTCCCCGTTACGCTGGTACTAGATTTCGTGTATTTGGGAGGGCATCACTCTCGCGGGATTGCCTTGGTGGGTTGAAGTTGAAGGATGTCTTGGGATATTGCAGATGGACCGGTAGCACCGGGGGAGATTAATTAGGAGGATGAATTGGGGTGGGGGAAGGAGGGATAAAAGCCATATAGGCTTAGGTCTCAAGCCAATAGGCACCCAGTTTTCAGTAATAATAATAATAATAATAATAATATTTACATTGGTGCGATTAATTGCGATCTTGGCAGAAAGAAGTATTTTTGTGTTTTCATATTGATATTAAAAAAGATGAACTAGTTCATTCTTATTGGTAATCAATGGAGGCTTAAATAATATATTAATATTTATTATTATTATTATTGTAAAATAATAATAAGGAATATTATTTTCTTTTCTTTTTTTTTAATTACATTCAAATTAGAGTGTTTCATCTTCTGAAAGAGAGAGAGATTGCATTTTATTTTATTTTTTTTTATTGCATTTTAATCTCTAACATTACTCCTATTTGGTGAAAGTCTGTGTATACGCATATATCTAAATCTATATGATATTGATTGGAGGTAAACATTGGAGGTAACTAAAATTTGATATTCTATTTAAGTTATTTACTACCACCACATCTTTATACTAAGTAAGTTTTGACCAACATTCATCAACCAAAAAATGCTATGCTATGTTTTATGGTTTTTGTAAATTTAAAATTTTTTTATGGATAACTAGAGTTTAATTCTATATTATTTGAGAATATCTATTTTAAATATTGGAATTTTGAAACATTTTTAGGACCAGATTGTTTCGTAAATGAATCATTTTTTAATTATAAATACCAATTTACTTACCACTAAATGTAGTATACCACTGACGTATTGCACCTTTATTTACCATTGCATTAAGTTATTCTGAAATAATTAACAACAAAAAAAACATATCCCCTTCACTATACCTATAATTTCTTATCCAAGGTTATGTCATAAATTATAGATATTTATACTTTGAAGAACTAATTATAGTTTTATTATTAGTTCATTAAAAATTGTGTAAGAAAAAGGAAAAAAAAAATTCAGTGTAATTTTAAATAATTAGCATGTTATCAATCCACTTTAAAATGACAAGTCGATCATTTTATAATGTAAATTTCGAAACATTTACAATGTATGTAAAATAGAAATTTGGTAAGATCTATGCCTGACTTTTTACTTCATCTCACGGCTGTATAAGTGGAAAGTATTGAGGACTTGTTAAATTTTCTAAATTGAGGTTAGCTAATCGCTGCAACTGACAACTAAGATTGCAAAAAGAAAAGTACACCAACCGAAAGAAAAGTAAGACTTCACTAAATAGTTTTTTTTAGATTTTTCCAAAAATGGCATAACGATTTTCTTTAAACTTTGTATACTATTTTGATGCAAGTCATAATATAATTTAGAAATATTATTCAAAGGAAATTAGAGGTAAAAGGATCAAGACACCGTTAGTAAAGACAATACTCCTTGGCCAAAAGTTTTGTAGGAGAAACCCCCCCCCCTCTATAAAAACGCTCTATTTTATATTAGGTTTTTATTTCCTCTTACGCTGGTAAGAGGAAGTATTGTGATCATGTCAAATTTTCTACATCGATTATTCACCGGAAACGGAAATCATATTTACAAGTCTAAAAAAAAAAGAAAAATTGATATCTAGAAAATAAGTCTCTACGTATGTATAGCTCAAAAATTAAAAAGAAAAAGCAGATACTTCCAATTTGACCATATCGTTTAGATAGTAAGTTATTCGTCAAAATTCCTCAGCCGCAACTCTGATCATTTTACTAGATAATTTTTTCACTTTTTTTTTTTTTTTTTTGCGAATTTCTTGAAAATGGCGCTAACGATTTTCTTTGTAATTGAGAGAGAAACAATTTATTTATAAATATTTACAAGTACAAATATAAATAAATGATGCTGCCTTAACTTATGTAGTGGAATCAATTGTCGTGATTCCTGAGGTATGAAGTTAGATATCTTGAAGAGGGATTTATTAGGCGGAAGTTAGTTTAGAGAATTACTAACACTGAATTTATAAAAATAGAATATATTTTAACAATAATTTGAATGAGCCTAATGGTAACTACAATTAATATGATTTGATAAAGTAAATAAATAATTTTAAGAGTTAAATAACAAATAATTTAAAATGATTATAATAAATAAACTAATATGCAAAACTATGAAATTAATTATAAGTAAAACCTTGTATAGGGACGCGCTCGGAACTCAAGTATAACTGCTGCTGTAAAATGATACTGATATAATGATGTGGCTACTCGTATAATGATGAATGATATAATGATCATGATATAATGATCCCCTCTTCCAGTGGGGCGAAGTTTATATTAGTCTTACTCACACACTGTAAAGTGTGTAAGTAAGTTCTCACACTAAGACAGCTCTAGTAGCGTGCGACCTTGTGCGACCTTGGTTAGGTCGGCGACCAGTGATTCAGGTCAGTGGCCAGATTTGGTCACCCATCGGCGACTTTCAAAGACCAGCTGGCTTCTGTTCAATAGACAGGGCTTTATCGGTGCTTGTCTTTGATACCTTTGTATTGAAAAGGCAGTAGCCGGCTGTGGGGCCACTAGTTATAAATTATTCTTTCTTTTTGTTATATTTTGTGAAGGCTTTGACATTGCTATGTCATTACACTTAGTTAGGTTGCTGAAAAGCACAGCACACCGATCAATCTTGATAGATATGTAATTGTATATCATCGTCTAATGGTCCTTAATAATCAACAATCATGAATAAAATCAATGCAACAACAGATACCTTACTGATATAAACAGAATTAAAATAGCAATGAATAAACCCTTTGTCGGTTACAAGATTAAAAAATAACAGGACAAAAAAGATAAAACATGTGATTGTACATATTTACATCAAACAAGAGTATGACTAGTTACTCTTCATCAATAAAAACTGCAAAAACTAATTTAAGACAATAGACAGACAGGATAGTCAATATCTTTTGGAGGCGAATTGGACGTTAAGTCCCTTATATATGATGCTGGATAATACCTAGCGAATCCAATATTATATTTACCGATAGGAGCGATTGTTCCTTTGTTTTCATTCCAATCTCCTCCAAGTATTTTCCGGTGAATCGGGGGATTGTTCCACGGGCTCCTTTTACTGTGAAATCCCTCTCGCCGAACTCCTCTCGGAACTTTTCTTTCAAAAAAAAAAGGATGCACTTCTCGTATATGCTTTTCTTTTCTTTATCTACGTCTTCTGCTTGATTCGGGTTGTTCGACTCGAAGCGGACAGTGGGATAAATTATCATGGCCATCCCATTATTTCTTGGAAAGGCCACAGAGACTTCTCTCTGACTTAGGCAGGCTACAGTGGGAGAACCTGTGTATATAAGCCAGAGGGAATCTATCTAAAGGGATCTATCATATGCAACCATACAACTGTACACCAGCCATCGCATCGTTTCATATCTCTACTCTCACCATTCATTCTATCATTTTCATTATGAAGTCCAGTGCAGTTAGTGTAAACTTAGCTACTTTATATTAGTGTCAGCAAATCTCTTTCATTTAATCAAACCTAATTTCTCTACTCAACAAACCCATTATATTCATAGAATCGAACGATCTCTCGATGATGTTGATGTCGTCCGCATAAGCAAGTATCTGGACAGACTTATTTATTTAGATTTATTAGCTGGGTACAATATACAAATATAATAATATATACACAATAAAATTGAATTAGAACAATTATATTATTTATTTTTTTAAACATATGTATTGTACACAATTTTTATGTATTCAAATTTACAATGATCCAAAATGAGATATTGAATGAGATACACGTAATAATGGAATATTGTTCGACTTTAATATTTATAAATAAGAAAGAATCATTTTTCTATTTCTTTTTGTATAAGTTCTAACGGTTTTCTAGCAGTTTCTGACCCATAATAAATAATTATTAATGAAAAACTAATTGCACAGAAAGCAAAAATTAAAAAATTAAAATAATTACCAATATTATCTTGGACTAATTGAAAGGCAATAATCGAACAGAATGAAGAAATCCCACTAATCGAATGTACAATTGCTGTTCCTATTCGACGTGCTTCTATGTTAAAATTTTCAGCCATAGTATATGTAATAAAAACTGCTACTGATACATTATTCACTATTAAAGCTAATAACATTGCAATCAGTACAACCCACATATTTGTGGTTGAATATTTTTGGATATTAGAATCAAAGACAAAAAAATAGATTGCTACAACTAAATGAAACATACCCGCGGCAAAAGAACTCACATACATGGTTGGACGTCTGCCAAATATATCCGCTATAAAACCAGAAAGAAAACTTGAACAACAAAGAATGATATTTAAAATTATAGTTAAAATTAAACCAAACTTTGCGTTACCTGTGACATTTGCAAATATTTCTGTGATTGACAATTGTAATGATATTTGCCCACCGAAAAAATGTAAAAAACAAAGAATTGCATTAATAATTAATGGCCGTCTAAATGATTTAACATTTAAGGCGTTTTTATACGAAAATTTATTATTTATTGATGCTTTCATTTCAATAAATTTTTCATTAATTACATCGTAATTATTTGGATTTAACCATGTTAAAATTTCAATAGCTTTTGCATCTTTACCGGATAACATTAAATAATATGGGGTTTCCGGTAAATAATAAAAATTAATTGTATAGAAAATTGGCAAAATGGTAAGCGTATATAAATACGTAGTGAAATTCATGAAATAACCTGCGATATCTATAAAAACTATTCCTAAACTATAAAATGTCATGAAAGCTCCACATAATGCCCCTCTGATTTTAGGTGATGCTATTTCGGCTATATAAATTGGATACAGACCGAATGCTGTCGAAGTAATAAAACCTTGAACTAGGCCAGCTATGTAAATAACTATAATCGACTTGGTGATTATCAACAGCACCCAACTAAAAAGAGCAACTGGTCCAATTAGCCATAAAACTGGTCTTCTACCCCATCTAAAAGCAAAATAAATAAATACATTAGGACAAAAAATAAATTCAAATAAGATGTAAAAGACTAATTTTAATCTGTAATTAGTTATCTGTTTTTAAAAAAAAGAAACTTGATCATATTTTGAAGGAATACAACGACAGCTAAAAATGAAAACCTCGGAAATCTGATTTTTTTCTGACCTTCTGCACCTTCTGACCTTCTGCACACGACCGCTTGAAGACGCAGAAGACATGGCTAGCCAGATTAGTGGAGCTTAGTGCTAAAACAGGCCTTTCTTTCATTAAACGTCAACCGTTAGGATCAAACAATATTAAACCCCATGAACTTGTAGGTGGCGAAGGAAGACTTGAGGTACTTCATGGCGTCAGTGTTAAGAATAATATGAGTGGTATTCAGATGAAGCTGACATCACTGGAGGCAATAGAAACAAAATATCCAGCAAGCGGATGACTTCATATATATACTGACGGATCAGCTGACGCCAGTAAGAGGTGAGCCGGAGCTGGTATTTTTTCAAGAGCGTTCCAAGAAAACATCCCTCTTCCAAATTGGTGGGACAATTGTGATGGGGAAACGTACGCTGCCCATGTTGCTCCCGACTTTATGTGTACTAGGCCTGAGGAGAAGGTAATTTTTTTTTAGAAGTTTTTACTGAAGTCATTGGCACCCCGGAGCCATCTCAGTGCACTGGCCATCACCGGTCAGTGAGCTGTAGAGGCTCCTAGAAAGAGAAAATCTAAGGGCAGCACTGCTGGATTCAACCAGGGATCTCCGTGTTACTGGTCCAGCACGCTACCACTGAGCTAATCCCTTCCCTAAGGAGAAGGTAATGTTGCTAATTGACTCTCATTCGGTTGTACGATCGCTTACGTCACCGGAAACCAGCGAAAGTTATGCTAAAAGCTGCGTGTAAAAAAAGCATTAGCCGCCTGACTAAAGCGGGTAAACTCCATTGTATTGCAGTGGGTACCGGGCCACTGCGGAATTTACGGGAACAAGCAAGCTGATCGTTTGGCTAAAGAGGGATCGAAAAAGAACAACCTGACTTACCTGTTCCATTAAGAAATTTAAAGGCTCTAATATCGTCGTCACAGAGAAAAGGGAGCTGGACGAAAGTGGGAGAAATTGATGGAAGCAAGCCGCAGGATTTCCGCCGCTCTTCCGCGTTCGGTTGCTGTTGCTTGCTTCCTTATGCTGACGGGCCACGATCTGCTACAGAAGCACCTCCACCGCATAGGGATTGTTGACATCCCCTTTTGCCCTTTATGCGGGGAAGACATGACAGGAGAGTATTTAGCTCTCTGCCCTAAACTAAAAGATGTTACATCATCTGTGCAATCCACTTTCGTGTATGATACATATTTATACTGGGCTGCCGGAAGGAGAATGGCCAAAAGGCCAAACTAATGGCGTTGTAAAAAAAAAAAAAACATGAATTTGCTATATTTGAACCTAAGGTTGAAAAAGATAAAATTCTCTGATAATTTCCAGCCTCTTTCAAGCAGACTTAAGAAGGCATCAATCAGTAAAAGACAACGTCCAGATGCTATACCACACCAGGATTCCAATCAAGCAGAGCAAATATAAACATCTGCAGGAGGTTAACAACTGACATTCCGAAGGACATTCATGGTTTCTACGATAGGCTGCCCCTCACACATCATAGCAAATAATGGTTAGAGTGAACAACCAATAGAATGTTTCAGGCAATTTTAGGCTAGCTGTATGCAAGTTTTGAAAATATTGAGTGAAGCATTACAATAGGCATTACTAATATTTTTAATTACAATAACTTCTTAATTACAATGAGGAAGTTACCTGTTTAAAATATCTCTTTGTTATAATAAAAAAAATTGAATCATCAGTAGATGAAGTAAAATTACTATTATTTTTCGCGAATCAATAAAGTCTAAGTTCCATAAAAAAAAGGTAGGGTATAAAATTGAAAACCTCGTAAATTTTCACTACACAAGTAAGGAAATTGCTTAAATTAAAGTGTCTTTAGTTATCATCATCCAACACACTCACACGATGCCGAGGTGCCAATCCCCGGGCTCAGCCCACCCACCAATAGCGGTGGCTCCCATTTATGTACAATATTTACATTATGTACATCCTGCAGGAAGACGGTCCGCACGACCAGAAGTCGCCAACTCCGGCCGGCATTGGTTCCCCCTCACCTCATTCAACATAACATGAATACCTAACTAACCTAAACGAACACATTCATGCCAATAAATACATTTATTCTGATAAATACATTCATACTGATACATCTGAATTAACTCGCTAAAACTATATTTACTCTATATAAATAAATAAAACATATATAAATAAATAATATTTTATAAATATTTACAATATATTATAAAACACATATGAATAAATAATAAATAAATACGTACATACAAATACATATTTACAAACTTCTATCTTAAATGAATTTTTCATGAAAATGTAAAGCGCACTTCTGGTTATTCGATTTTCTTCGAAAAACTCGGGATTTCGAAAAACATATTTAATTCCAATTAATGTTATTTAGATGATAGAATTCTGTAATAACTTGAACAGCACCTTAGAGGAAACCATAATTCCATACATACCCCCCAAAAAGTGCCCTTAAATGAATTTTCCCACAGAAATGTTGCAAATAAAAGATGAAGCTCTTTATATAACATGTAGTTATATAATTGATATAACATGTTTAAAGAAAATCGTTGGAGCCATTTTCGAGAAAATAACAAAAACTAAAAAAAAAAACTTTTAGTAAAGTGGCACATCCGTTTGAATGATTTTGCTCGAAATCTTTGTGTCTGATGCAGTGGTAGTACCTAAACGGAATACCAAGTTTGAGCTTCTTGCAACTTTTAGTTTTTGAGATATTCTTTTCACACACATCCATACACACACACACATGCACATACAAACCACTTTTTTCGAACTCAGGGGACCTCAAAACGGATATTTCCGGTGAAAACTCGATTCCGAAAATTTGACAGGAATACAATAAGCGAATATGTTTATCTTGTAAAAATTAAATTGCTTAGAATTATCTTCAATGTTATTTTTAATTCCGAATCAGAAGTTTTGAGCCGTCGCTTATTGCACTTCATTATAGTTAATATATTTATTGTAAACAAGTGGTGTCTTATTGACTGATTATATCTAATTACCACTCTTTAACCCAAACACAGGAAAGGGAGTAGCTAAGTGGTTAGCGTACTGGACTCTCACGCGGAGGACACGGGTTCAAGTCCTGCTGTGTTGCCCTTAGATTTTTTCTTCCTAGGAGCCTCTACAGCTCACTGTCCGGTGATGAACAGTGTTGTCTGTAACGACACTGCCTTCTGACAATGCACTAATAAGGGACCGGGCGTCAATAACCATAAATGTTGACGCCCCTTAAATTAAAAAAAAGAAAAAAAAACAGTAACTCACACACATACACCCATTCAATACCGCTCGTACCTACACTACAACAAACACGCAACTACCAGTGCTAAAAAGTTGCAACGTTAAACTTCTCCTTGAAATTCTTCTCCAGTAAAATGAGAGGTTCTAACAATTAAATAATATTAAAACATCATTAAACAAATTGTTAGAATTATAAAATTGAAAAAAAAAAAAAAATTATTAACGATAAGTGGTGAAATTACGGAATAGTTTTTAAAATCTACGTAATTTTCATGAAAATGGCTACAATTTTTTTAAAATTAAAAATGTTAAATTACAAATCAATATTAACCAATCACTTTTATTTAAACATACCTTCCGAAAAATTGATGTTACGCAGTTATGGGCAATTGTAATTTAGGATCTAATAGAAGGTTTATTGTGCGATTTCTTGTACGCTTAGATAAGAATTTTATTATTAATGAGCACTATTATGAAAATGATGGAACTATTTGCGTACCAACTTTTTTTCCTTACGACCAATTTTGGAAATGTTTGATGCGAAACCGTAAAACATTTTGCCTCATATTTATTGATATTAAAGAAGGCTTTGACAATGTTCATGGCTCAAATAATTAGAAATTCTATAGATTGCCTTTATTGGTAATCCACTTTTCTCAGGCCCCCCCCAGGAGATGCCCAGTTTCTTAAAAGTGAATCTGTAGATACAAATGGTTAATAATAATTGAAGATAAAACATTTTACTGAACGTAATAAAAAGAAAGTTGTGCAAGGCTCTGAAAAGGGACTGAATAAATAGATACTATTAAAAAAAAATTCAGGGGAGACTGAAAAAATATAGCAAAAAAAATAAAATAATAATAGTATGCTTGCTATGAGATTAAGTTTAATTCAAAAAATATTATTCTGAAATTAGGATTTCAGAGGTGCTTCAATATCATCCATTATCTAGAATTTAAACATCGACCAAAAACTAATCTATATACACCAGACGATATTTAACTTACGATATAAAAGATTTTACCGAGTACTTAAACCACAGATCCACACTCACGGTAGAAAACAAAGGACTTAATTACAAAATCGTTTAATAATTAAACTAAGACAAATGGTATAGGAGCGATATCTATCGCTTCTAAGTCATTTCAGGCTAAAATATTCTCAGTACTATTGTCCATGTTGCTCTCTTCTTCGTTTTCCAATCACACTCTCCAAACAGATCATGAAACGCCACGTGTACCCGTAAGAGAAGTCACGATATAAGAAATTCCATAATCTATCCTCTCATACTAATCCATTAAGACGTCTTCCTGTATCTTTCACGAAGCGTCTGTCATACGCATCGTGATCTGTTATCCGTGAGTGATAATGAATGAGTAATAGTATATAGGGAGTGATATTACTGAAGTATGATTAATTCATTGGTTTTTTTTTTCTTGAACCCATTGTCAACATACTCGTATTTATTTATAGCACCACAATGCAATGTAAATAAAAAAAAAATTAACCCTAAAAATAACATAAAAACAGTAATGAGATGATCAGGAAGATTTCCCATAAATCCCATAAATCTTAAATTAATTTAAGGCACTTTTATGGGAGAGGTGGATGGTAGATTTTCCTCTAAGTTGTGCAATTTCGAGTACAACAATTCTATCATCTAAATAATATTAATTAGATGTACAAAATAAAATTTGCGGCCGCAACAAAACATTTTTTTATTAAATTATTAAAACCAAATTCTACATTAAATGTCTAAATTTACATTTACTGATCAAGACAATTTCAATAACTCTTCATTCACTACTTAATACTGAACGCTTGATTTCTTAACACTTATTAATTACAATTAATTATGAAATAAAGGCTAAGATGGCCTTGTGATTAACACTGCTTTTACCTTCGACGAGAAGTTGTGAAAAGAATTCTGGTGAATTACAAAGCCTTTTGCAAAATGCTGCAAAATGAGAATAGACCCATGCCACTTTGGTCACTAGAAACTGCAACAGTTACTTTTTCCAAAAGAAAAGCCAGACCCATGCTCTTTGTGACCACTGGGAACTATAATCACTTAACTGTAAAAAAAGTGTTTGCGGACGACCTTGTCTTGTCACAAACAGCAAAGAGAAGTAGCTTGAATTTGTAAATATATGGGCAGAGGAGCTTTCAAATAGGAAAATGGTCATTAATACTTTTGTAAAATCAAATGCGTGGTAATAATGGACGGAGATAAGAGTGCAGCTGACTATAAATGGAAATAAGATTGAGCAAGTCTTCCTACAAGTACCAGCAAGAATCGATATGTATGTTCTCCGCCAACAGAACATTACAGAATATTCCTCAGTAAAAGAGAGGTGACAAAAGCGACTAAGGCAGTAGTTCTTATTTAGTTGAGATGGTTGGGCCATGTCAACAGAACGGAAGGAAATCGACTACCAAGGAAAACCCTGGAGGATGGGATTTGGAAAAGGCGGCCCTGAGTTTAGTAAAGGATGAACTGCACTGACAACCTGTAAGGAGCCACTACATCAGTGAAAGGATGGACAGAGGTCAAAATACTGTCGAGAGATATGGACAGAGGTGTCCCTTTTATCAAAGTTCAACAATGGCAACGGAGATAAGATAAATATTAAGTAAATAAGTTCTGGTATATATTTGTTGTGGTTGGTTCCGTAGAGCTGGAAATCATCAGAGATATTTTCCGTGATAGCATGCTTCTTTTTGTGGTCATCGACCAGTTTCGGGCGTTCGCCCATCATCAGGATACTTTTTGTCAAACAGTGTGATAACATATATTTGCACAGAGCAAACTTAGTTGATACTTATATTGATACTTAATTGACACGGGTATCAACTAAGCTAGCTCTGTGCAAATCTAAGTTATCAGACTATTTGACAAAAAGCATCTTGGGCGAACGCCCGAAACCGGTCGATGACTACCAAAAGAAGCACGCTATCATGGAAAATATCTCTGATAGATATATTTTGAATCAGAGGACAGGGGTTTGAAGACGGTTAATGTGGATTGTTAATAGTCCCTCAAATTTCTATTCTGCAAGTCCAAAAGAGAGGTGTACGGTTTTTTCTTGTTCGTTATATTAGAGCATTGGAAGGTTATCACGTAGTCTGTTTAGCATTTTGTTTCTTAGCTTGCAATTGATTCGTTTGTGTCTGGAATGGGAATTACATGTTAGTTGTTGTCTAGATATAATCTGAGATGTCGTATTTGATTCGCATCAACAATAAAAAATTTTTAATGTAAATAAAAATAAAGTTACAATATTAATGGTACCACAAAGATAATGCAACCACAGCAGAGAGAAGAGAGGCCCCCTCTGGTTAACAGAGACTACTCTCTGACTTAGGTAGGCTAGAGTGGGAGAACCTGTGTATATAAGCCAGTGGGAATCTATCTGGAGGGAATCTATCAGATACAACCATACAACCGCATTGTGTCATATCTCTCTACTCTCACCATCATTTTATCATTTTCATTATAAAGTCCAGTGCAGTTAGTGTAAACTTAGTTACATTATATTAGTGTCAGCATATCTCGTTCATTTAATCAAACCTAATTTCTCTCCTCAACAACTCCATCATAAATGTAAATAAAATCAATGAAAAACAGTTGCTGTTATTGTGGTTTAGTGCAAGTGTATGTAGTTAGTATGCATGTAGTGCACGTGTTCGCTGAATGGCCAGACACTAAATATTGTAGGATGCAGTGGAACCGTATAGGTTAAAAGAAAAGGGGAATTCCTTTGTTTGACCTATATTCAGCTAGAGAGAAGGACTGAATTATATTCCGTCAGGAAGATGCTCTAAGGAAAATCTTAAAAAGTTATTCCGACATTTCGAATTACTTGAACTTTTTAAATTTTTGTCCGCGGAAACAAAGTTCAATATTGCGCCACTGGTAATATGCTACTGAGTATCTGACATATACTAGCGATTCCTGAAACGTCTACCAATTCAAGCAACAAGTTCTAACCAAATCTCTAAAGAAGAAGATCCAGTTTTAATATACATCAAAGGCTCAAAGTTGCTAAGTTGTCAAAGTCGTCTAAATCTGTCTGAAAATATCAAGAACTTTTAATAAATCTATAAGAAGAAGTTTTAAACCATCAAGAAAAGTTTAGGAACACATCAGTCTCTTAAGAGCTTTATTTTTCAAGAACATTTACTATCAAGAAGTTACGTTTTCCGGCTAAAAACTTGAATAGTCACACACTACTCAGTCACTAAATCATTAACTCTATTAATCTTCTTAACAACTTAACAAGTAGTGTATTAGCTAATGCTAACATATATTTGGAAGTAGTAGTAAATTCGAACATCACAACAAGTCGACACGCTACTAAACATAAAGTCTTTATTCATAATCCCTTGGAAAATTGTATTTTAATAATTAAAAAACATTTTGACAAAATAAATACTCAGCTTTCACTGATAAAAGAGTCACGGCAAAACGTTTAATAATTCCTGATCTAATGTACCCAATCATTATGTTGTACGGTTCCACCATCTATATATATATAGCATTAAGAGTAAAAGTCATTTAATAACATAATTTCCAATTTTTCTTGAGAAAATAAGTAAGAGAAAGTCTGTGAGTATTTCTCAGTCGGATTTTTTTGTTTTGTTTTCTATTCCTCTCAGAGTACCTTAATGTTTAAAATACTTACTTGTTAGCGCTAAGACCAATTGGGATGCTGACCATAATGCCACCAATCATTGTAATAGCAGTCACCCATATTCTTTCCATATCTGTCATTGGTATGGGACCATCCTTACCGGCAATTTGTACAGAATATGGTGTTAACCAGTTCAACGCTATCGCCGTTATTGCCACGCATATAGCTGCTGTAAAAATTAATATCATTTAAAAAATAAATTGTGTAAATTTATTTTTGGAGGGGTAAGGTGGGTGCCGGCACTTGCGGGAATTGAGGGCAAAGAGAAGGCGGATCGGCTTGGTTAGGGACGGAACCTCTTTACTTTCTTGTGGTCCCGAGCCAGCCCTAGCCGTTACTGAGAGGTTTTTTGTGATAGTCAGAACAGACTTTGGGAGACGAGAGTTTTTCGAGAAATGCTGGGAAGACATGGAGGGGCGCCTCCAGGCTAAAAAGATTCATCAGAGGAACCAAGCAGGGGGTTTCAGATTACCTCCTGTCTCTTAGTAGGATAGGACTGAGGGCCTTGGTGGATGCAGTGATTGGACGGACACACATGGGTGTCTAGTCATTTGCATAATATAGGGAGGACATCTAGTCCCATATGTCAGAACTGTGATGATGAAGTTAGGGAAACGGTGTACCACTAATTATGTCAGTGTCCCCGTTACGCTGGTACTAGATTTCGTGTATTTGGGAGGGCATCACTCTCGCGGGATTGCCTTGGTGAGTTGAAGTTGAAGGATGTCTTGGGATATTGCAGATTGACTGGTAGGCTACTGGGGGAGATTAATTAGGGGGATGAATTGGGGTGGGGGAAGGAGGGATAAATGCCATATAGGCTTAGGTCCTAAGCAAATAGTCATCAAGTTTTCAGTAATAATAATTGGGTAGGCTACCGGGGGAGATTAATTAGGGGGATGAATTGGGGTGGGGGAAGGAGGGATAAATGCCATATAGGCTTAGGTCCTAAGCAAATAGTCATCAAGTTTTCAGTAATGATAATAATAATAATAATAATATTTACATTGGTGCGATTAATTGCGATCTTGGCAGAAAGAAGAATTTTTGTGTTTTCATATTGATATTAAAAAAGATGAACTAGTTCATTCTTATTGGTAATCAATGGAGGCTTAAATAATATATTAATATTATTTATTATTATTGTAAAATAATAATAAGGAATATTATTATTATTATTATTTTTTAAATTACATTCAAATAAGAGTGTTTCATCTCCTGAAAGAGAGAGAGATTGCATTTTATTTTATTTTTTTTTATTGCCTTTTAATCTCTGACATTACTCCTATTTGGTGAAAGTCTGTGTATACGCATATATCTAAATCTATATGATATTGATTGGAGGTAAACATTGGAGGTAACTAAAATTTGATATTCTATTTAAGTTATTTACTACCACCACATCTTTATACTAAGTAAGTTTTGACCAACATTCATCAACCAAAAAATGCTATGCTATGTTTTATGGTTTTTGTAAATTTAAAATTTTTTTATGGATAACTAGAGTTTAATTCTATATTATTTGAGAATATCTATTTTAAATATTGGAATTTTGAAACATTTTTAGGACCAGATTATTTCGTAAATGAATCATTTTTGAATTATAAATACCAATTTACTTACCACTAAATGTAGTATACCACTGACGTATTGCACCTTTATTTACCATTGCATTAAGTTATTCTGAAATAATTAACAACAAAAAAAACATATCCCCTTCACTATACCTATAATTTCTTATCCAAGGTTATGTCATAAATTATAGATATTTATACTTTGAAGAACTAATTATAGTTTTATTATTAGTTCATTAAAAATTGTGTAAGAAAAAGGAAAAAAAAAATTCAGTGTAATTTTAAATAATTAGCATGTTATCAATCCACTTTAAAATGACAAGTCGATCATTTTATAATGTAAATTTCGAAACATTTACAATGTATGTAAAATAGAAATTTGGTAAGATCTATGCCTGACTTTTTACTTCATCTCACGGCTGTATAAGTGGAAAGTATTGAGGACTTGTTAAATTTTCTAAATTGAGGTTAGCTAATCGCTGCAACTGACAACTAAGATTGCAAAAAGAAAAGTACACCAACCGAAAGAAAAGTAAGACTTCACTAAATAGTTTTTTTTAGATTTTTCCAAAAATGGCATAACGATTTTCTTTAAACTTTGTATACTATTTTGATGCAAGTCATAATATAATTTAGAAATATTATTCAAAGGAAATTAGAGGTAAAAGGATCAAGACACCGTTAGTAAAGACAATACTCCTTGGCCAAAAGTTTTGTAGGAGAAACCCCCCCCCCTCTATAAAAACGCTCTATTTTATATTAGGTTTTTATTTCCTCTTACGCTGGTAAGAGGAAGTATTGTGATCATGTCAAATTTTCTACATCGATTATTCACCGGAAACGGAAATCATATTTACAAGTCTAAAAAAAAAAGAAAAATTGATATCTAGAAAATAAGTCTCTACGTATGTATAGCTCAAAAATTAAAAAGAAAAAGCAGATACTTCCAATTTGACCATATCGTTTAGATAGTAAGTTATTCGTCAAAATTCCTCAGCCGCAACTCTGATCATTTTACTAGATAATTTTTTCACTTTTTTTTTTTTTTTGCGAATTTCTTGAAAATGGCGCTAACGATTATCTTTGTAATTGAGAGAAAAACAATGTATTTATAAAGATTTACAAGTACAAATATAAATAAATGATGCTGCCTTAACTTATGTAGTGGAATCAATTGTCGTGATTCCTGAGGTATGATGTTAGATATCTTGAAGAGGGATTTATTAGGCGAAAGTTAGTTTAGAGAATTACTAACACTGAATTTATAAAAATAGAATATATTGTAACAATAATTTGAATGAGCCTAGTGGTAACTACAATTAATATGATTTGATAAAGGAAATAAATAATTTTAAGAGTTAAATAACAAATAATTTAAAATGATTATAATAAATAAACTAATATGCACAACTATGAAATTAATTATAAGTAAAACCTTGTATAGGGACGCGCTCGGAATTCAAGTATAACTGCTGCTGTAAAATGATACTGATATAATGATATGGCTACTCGTATAATGATGAATGATATAATGATCATGATATAATGATCCCCTCTTCCAGAGGAACGAAGTTTATATTAGTCTTACTCACACACTGTCAAGTGTGTAAGTAAGTTCTCACACTAAGACATCTCTAGTAGCGTGCGACCTTGTGCGACCTTGGTTAGGTCGGCGACCAGTGATTCAGGTCAGTGGCCAGATTTGGTCACCCATCGGCGACTTTCAAAGACCAGGTGGCTTCTGTTCAATAGACAGGGCTTTATCGGTGCTTGTCTTTGATACCTTTGTATTGAAAAGGCAGCAGCCGGCTGTGGGGCAACTAGTTATAAATTATTCTTTCCTTTTGTTATATTTTGTGAAGGCTTTGACATTGCTATGTCATTACACTTAGTTAGGTTGCTGAAAAACACAGCATACCGATCAATCTTGATAGATATGTAATTGTATCACCGTCTAATGGTCCTTAATAATCAACGATCATAAATAAAATCAAGCAACAACAGGTACCTTACTGATATAAACAAAATTAAAAAAGCAATGAATAAGCATTTTGTCGGTTACAAGATTAAAAAATAACAGAACAAAAAGATAAAACATGTGATTGTACATATTTACATCAAATAAGAGTATGACAAACAGTCTTCATCAATAAAAACTGCAAAAACTAATTTAATATAATAGACAGACAGGATAGTCAATATCTTTTGGAAGGTAGAGAGGAGGCGAATTGGACGTTAAGTCCCTTATATATGATGCTGGATAATACCTAGCGAATCCAATATTATATTTACGATAGGAGCGATTGTTCCTTTGCTTTCATTCCAATCTCGTGCAAGTATTTTCCGGTGAATCGGGGGATTGTTCCACGGGCTCCAAACCACACCCCTTTTACTGTAAAATCCCTCTCGCCGAACTCCTCTCGGAACTTTTCTTTCAAAAAAGAAGGATGCACTTCTCGTATATGCTTTTCTTTTCTTTATCTACGTCTTCTGCTTGATTCGAGTTGTTCGACTCGAAGCGGACAGTGGGATCAATTATCATGGCCATCCCTTATTTCTTGGAAAGGCCACTATGTCCACGTACCTTGGCGCCACATCCGTATCGACGCAGTAGACTTCCTCGAAGCAAGACATTCCTTTATCTCTGAGCTGCCACAGAATCCTTCGCTTCACACCATGATGGCGACGTGTGACAAGGAGCATGTTGAACGAGCATTTTCCCAATACGTGGGAAGGGGTTTCCGACTCTCTACCGCATCTGCGGCAAAGGACTCCAACATCTCCGGCCACTTGTCCGCTCATCCTGGTACTCGTATATACTACATCCTGTGTATATATATATATATACTCATTCCTGGTACTCATATATAAACTACACATATACAAGAGCTATAATTTTTATTTGTAATTTTTCTGGAAGAAATTCATTTAAAGTGGCTATTACGGGAGAGAGTGATGTGGGGGTTATAAAGTGCTAATTTACTTTATTATACGATTCTTTCAACTAAATAAATATTATATATAATTAAATATGTTGTCAAATCCTAAGTTTGAAAAACTCGGTTGACCGGAAGTGCATACATATTACTGGACAGTTTTTTGTTTGTTTTTTTTTTTTTTTTCAGTTTTTGTAACTTTCTCCATAAAGACATCAATGGATTTCATTGAAATTGTTATACTAACTATAAAAACAAACATCTATCACTTTTATTTGAAGCTTTTTGTTCCGACAAATTTCATTTAAGGGGTTTTTGGGTGAGGGGTAAGGTTAAACTTTCCTCAACAGAATGGTATTATTAAGTTTAGATTATCCAATTGGTATAACATGAAAAAAAAACTAAACGTCTAGTAAAAAATTTTGTGACTGATTCCGCAGAGCTGGAAAGCCATCAGAGATACTTTCCGTGATCGCCTGTTTCTTTTACTGTAGTCATCGACCGGTTTCGGGCGTTCGCCCATAGAGTTATCAACTAATTTTACTCTGTGCAAGTCTATGTAATCACACTGTTTTGAAAAAAAAAAAAAAACTTCGTGATGATAGGCGAACGAGTGAAAACGATTGATGACCACAAAAAAATAAACAGGTTATCATGGAAAATATCTCTGATCTAGTAAATGAATTAGAAACTTGATGAAAAATTAAATTTATCATTTACAACTGTGCAATTAACATAAAAAGTGAACGGGAGCATGATTGCAGGAGTTGGATAGAGGGAGTTCGGTGGCTTTGGGTGGTTTGGCCTCTGTTTTCCAGTCCAAGGTGGTGGGCATTATTGAATGTTGCCGCCTTGTTGGGGAGTGGCAGGGCGAGATTAAAGAAATGCGGATATTCTCCGATATCAGACCGCACTGAGGGCTTTGAGCAAGCCATGGTGGAGCTCGAAACTAGTGGGAGATAGGAGAAGGCTTAACGCCTTGGCTGGGAGGGGTACGGTGCGTCTCTATCGGATACCTGGACATGAGGGAATAGAGGGCAATGAGAGGGCGGATCAGCTATTGGCTAGGGAGGGATCATCATTACCATTTTGTGGCCCTTGCCGTCACTAAGAGGTTTCGCGATAAACGGAGACGAAAGTCTTGGAGAATGCTGGGGGAGCCACGCTGGGGCACCTCCAAGCTAAAAGATTTATAAAAGGAATTAAGCAGGGAGTTTCGGCTACCTCCTGTCCCTCAGCAGGACAGGTCTGAGGACCTTGGTGGGGGTAGTCACTTGTTTAACATAGGGAGGACGGCTAGTCCCACTTGTTAGAATTGCGATGACGGAGTCAGGGAAACGGTGTAATCACTATCTACGTCAGAGCCCCCGTTTCGCTGGCACTAGGTTTAGCGTATTTGGGAGGGCACCACTCTCGCAGGATTGCTTGGGCGAGTTGGAGTTAAAGGATATCCTGTGATATTGCAGACTGACTTTATTTATTATTATTATTATACACACTCTTAGCCACCGTACCTAGCGCATAGCGCCAAAACCGGAGCCTATGGTCACTTAGCCTTATCTACAAGGTAGATAAGTTCCCGTCCCTGCCACGGGGAAGCGGACCTCTACTTATTCGTCTAGTCCTTCTTATAAACGCGACTTCTTGAGCGAACTCGACAAAGTCCTCGAAATTCCTTGCATTTTTTACCAGCTCTTTACATTCTCTCGGCCAGTTGTCCCCCCTACTTATCAGCTTGAATTCCATATGGATTCTAGCCTCGTCGAGGAGAGGACACCAGAGGAGAACGTGATGCACCGTGTCCCGTTGACCGCATTCACAATTTGGGGAATCTTTCAATCCCAAGTCGAAGAGCTTAGAATTGAACTCCCCATGCCCCGTGAAATATTGTGTAACGGTCTGGGATAGCCACAGCCATCGCATCGACAGTCTGTGATGCAGATTCGGAAGGAATTCATAAGTGGTTCTTCCTGTCACTGCCTCATCCCAGCGTCTTTGCCACTTCCCTATCTCATACTCTAGGATCGTTTTCTTTACGAGAGCAGGAGGCATCTGACTGGTCAACTCCCGACCATCAAGGACGATCATGCCCCTCTTTTCGTACTTATATCGTAGGGCCCTCATTTCTGCTTGGAGATCAAGCGGCAACACTCCAGCGACCACCGGTAAGGAGGCCGTGGACGTCGTCGCATAGGCCCTAGTCACCGAGCATAAAATAGCTCTTTGCATTCTTAATAGGATGCCGCGGTACGACTGCATGTCCAGTTTGTCGGCCCTGCGGCAGCATTGCAGACTGACTAGTAGGCTACTGGGAGAGACTATTTAAGAGGTCTATGGGGGTCATCGGGGGATAAAGCCATATAGGCTTAGGTTCCATGCCGCCAGGCACCCCGTCTAATAATAATAATAAAATAACATAAAAGAACAACGTCTTATGAATGTATCACATCACATACTTATACTTTTTCTTATTTTCTATTTCAATTATTGTGTGTTAATTCTAATTGATAAGTATTCTTATCATCGACAAATTTTCGGATATCTACAATTCTTAGGTTTGTCCCATGACTCAAGGCTTAAGGATGTATATTCTGAAATCATCTTGAGTGACAAAATATCTTATAAACATAGATCCGAAAATGGTTCCTAACTGAATTACAATCATTGACAGGGGGGCAGCTGAAATTGAAAAAAAAAAAAAAAAGTTCTTAAACAAAACTTTATTTTATTTTTTTTTTTTTACAAATGTAAAACTATATATATTTACTTTAGATTCCACTGAAATGACATATTCAGAGTAATCTTTAACGTTGAAATCCTCAAAAATCCCTAAAAAAAAAAAACAAGATTCTCGGAGAATTCTTTCAAAGTGATAGACCACACTTGTTACCTAATAGGATGGATACCAACCAAGTTTTCTGAAATATTCAAAAATAAAAAAATAAAGAAATTCCCTGGAGCCTGTTTTCAACTAATCACGATCTAATATTGCACTTCTACACTATGGGGCACATTGTTATTATCAAATAGCTATTGTATTCAGTATACTATAATATGGTAACTTACAATTATAGTGTACAAGGGGATCAACAAATGGAACAATACATCCTCACTTAACCTTTAATTAGATTTTCTATTTGCGTCTTGTAATTTTCATATTAATAATTTTATAATTTAATTAATTGTAATTTTCAAATAATTAATCAATTTAAGCTTACTTTTGTTGCTTTGATAACGTTAGTTATAATTTTTTTTTGTGTGTAAATAACTTCATATAAATGCAATAAACCGTTGTTGCCTCTTCTCTAGAATTGACCCTCAGTATTTTGACCCTCTAGTTTTTGATACTCAGTATTTTTTAATATTGCTGTCAGAATCTATTATTTGTACAGATTAATTTTAAGAAGAATTTATGACATACATACAGGTAAATACCTATTTAATATTAATAACATTTCAAAGTATTAAAAGTTTTAAATAACTAAGTAATAATAAATGTATAAATGAAAGAGAATTTATGTATTATAATATCAAATTATAATGTATAAAAATGCTAAATAAATATTATATTATATTCTATAATAATTATAATATATTATATTCTAGAAATTGTAATAATTATTAAAAAAATTCTTTATGTGTTTGACCTTCTTTTTTTTTTTTCTCCTTCCAGGAGTTTCCCTAAATGAGGATTTCCTCACCAAGCTTAGATATTCTTGGTGAAATTTCCTGTTCTTTTCCACAACTCCCCCATCCAGTGCATCTTCTTCCGTAAGACCGTATCCCAAACATATCTTCCTTTATCACCTCTCTTCAGGATAATTTCGGCCTTCCTTTCTACCTGCCTGCCCACAGGATCCCCTTCCATTATTAATTTCGGTATACTTGTACTCTCCCTTCTCCAGACATGTCCAAACCAAGTAAGTCTCCTAGTTTCTATTATACTCTATACTGTATTATTTGCTTCCATTTCTTTTCCTTTATTGTGAGATTCCAGATTGCCCTGCGCCAGAAGTCCATTTTAGTTCGCTCTTGAGATCTCGCAGTCCATGTTACGCAACCTTACAACATGATGATTTCCACAAGAGCCTCATTAAACTTTTTTGGGAGATTGCTACTTCCATAAGACTGATTTGAGCATATCAATGGCTTTCCTACCTTCAATCACTATTCTTCATACCTCAGCTTTGGACGAGCCATTTATTTTTAGGATTGAGCCAAATATTTAAACTAGGCCGCCGACCAGCCATTTAGCTCAACAGGTTCTCTATCCGAGGCCATTTGGTCACATTTTGAATTGAGTTTCTATTTAATCCTGCTTTTTCATATGCTCGAACTAGTCTTGCACCGTTTCTTAAACTCAGCAACGTCAGTATCTTGCACGATGATTACTTAATCATCCGCAAAGAATGGTGTATCTGGCAATTTTCTGTCATCTAATTCAACCCTTATTCTCAGCACACTTCCTTGACCACTTCCGTTGGATCTGGACCAAATATATTTTTAAAAATGGTTTCGGAATAGACTGTATCCTTGATGAAGACCTTTCATGGTTATACAAATTCTCTGGATTCATTTTATGTTATTCTCTGGATTTGTATAATTTTTAGTAGGAAAAAGTTTCAATTTCATGATGTTCTTGAAATAGTGGAATATTTTTTGGTGAGTTATATTTTTCAAAATTGATATTAAACGTAATGGTAACTTTTCTTATTAAAACATTTTACATAATTAATTAGCATAATTAATGAGCGATAAAATTTAATTATTTAATAATTTTGCAAGTAACAAAAATTGTTTAATGGAAACAATGCTCCAGCAGAATTGGTGAAATAAATACTGGATAAATAGTTTCAATAACCAGGTGGTGGCAAGCGCTACCATTGTGTCTGCAAGAGCACTTCAACTACGCATTACCTCTTCTATCAAGCCCATTAAAATTTAATGGTGAATGAACTTCAATTTGGACAGCTTCAAATTATCCCGTAAGCTGTCTTTAACTACTCCCACCAAGAGCTAGAAAAAAACTGATATAAAAAGCAGAAAATCTGTGGTTTTAAACAACAGTCGCCAGAAGAACAACATTGAAATGTACACCAAGTTAGCCACACATAAGTTAATCTACAGTAAGAACAGCCAAGTGTTCTTACTAATGACATCATTTTTCAGGCGATTCACATCAACTAACGCTACCATTTTCTAGATCTATCACGTTACTAACATCATCTCTCTTTGTTCGTTACCGTACCCATCATGTTATTACCTTCTCAACTCACTATGTTTAAAATATAACATTGTATAAAGTGCAATTAGTTAGTTTGTGTATTCATCATTTTACCATTCCTAAGTCATTTACTGCTACTTTAGAAACAAGCATTTAATTAGAAAAAAATATTTTAAAAAAACAGAAAACAGTTTAGTTTAGAGAGATGACAGAGGAGTACAATAATTTAGAAAACAAAAAAACTTTGTTTTATGATTTTGTTTTTGTTTTTTAATAACATTACTCAATTTCTTTTTGTATACGTTCCAATGACTTCCTAGCTGTTTCTGGTACAAAATAGAAAATTACAATAGAAGCGGCTATAGAACAAACTGCAAAAATTAGAAAATTGAAATAGTCTCCAATACTATCCTTAATAGCCTGATAGGCAATGATACTGGTAAATGCAGCCAAACCAGCCACAGCATGTACAATTCCTGACCCTAGAGTACGTCCTTCGGTATTAAAATATTCAGCACTTACAGTTGGTAAGAAGATGGACATTGATGCATTGCCGAGTATTAAGGCCAGTGTCATTGATGCGAATATTATCCATAAATTAATTGTTGAAAATGTTTTCAAATTTGAATTATATACAAAAAAATAAATCATTACTATCAAATGAAATATACCGGAAGCGAAAGATGTTGTGTACATAACTGGGCGTCTACCTAGTGTATCCGAAATGAAACCAGATATAAAACATGTAAGACAAAGTATTATATTTGAAACTGCAGTTAAAATCATACTATAGTCACTATTACTTGTTAGTGTGGATAATATTTGCGTGGTATACACTTGTAATGATATTTGACCACCAAAACATTTCAAACAGTATGCGATTATAACTATAATCATAGCACGCCTTTGGGATTTAACAAGAAACAAATCTTTCCAAGAAAAATCATGATTAATGGAAGTTTTCATCTCGATAAATTTTTCACCAACGAAACTGTTTTTCTGCGGTCTTAACCAATTTAATGATTCAACAACTTTACTATCTTTACCGGATTTCATTAAATAATATGGTGTTTCTGGCATAAAATAGAAAAGCACTGTATAGAAAATTGGCAAAATGGTTAATAAGTACAGATATACCGTATAATCTGTAAGGTAGGCTATAATGTCCACATATACGAGACCTAGATAATAAAATGTCATGAACTGTCCACAAAGTGCTCCTCTAATCTTTGGTGATGCTATTTCTGCTATATAAACGGAACTAATACAAAACGCTGTGGCCATTGTAAATCCGTGTATAATTCCTACAAAGTATAGAACTTGCAGCGATCTGGTGGTGATCATCAGGATCCATCCTAAAAGGGCTACCGGTCCTGCTACCAATAAGATCGGCTTTCTTCCCCATCTGTAAACAAAAAATATATCTCGTCATGATATAATCACAAGATAAATCCTCTTTCTCTAGTTAATACAATTTATTATAAATTTGAAATAAATGACTCAAAGTTTAATTGCGCCTAACGTCGTAGGGATACTATATAGTTATAATAAATAAGTAGTCCAGAATATAGCGCATGCAGGTCCGGGGTTTAGAACAAAGCTGCTCCTGGATATCCTAAGAGGCTACTAAAAGAACTACACCAATGCTCTTTCTCTTCGATAAATTCACAAATTTAGTGCTGGGGGGTTATTATTGGATTCTCTGCACTGTAGGCACTACACAACCAAAAAAATACCCCATCTTGATTGTACCCCACATCTTCCCTGCATGTACAATATCTTTTGATATTCCTCGATGGTTTGGAAGTGTTACACAAAATTCCTTACCTTCTTTTCTTTCCCTATCCATTTTTAACCATCCATAGGCAAGGAGGTGAAGATAGAAATGGAATTAACAATTCAGTTGCAACTACCATTGACTGGGGCTGTTTTTAAGATCATTGAAAAGTGGGTCATAAGATATCCTGTGGCTCATCCTCTTCTGGGCAGTGTGCTGGGAATAAGGAACTCCAGGTTGCTCTTGGAAGGCTCGTTATGCTCAGCTCAGTGTACCTTTTTGGGAAGGGTGGGAGAGGAAAGTGACCTAAGAAGAGATCTGGCCTCCTTACGAAATCACTACCACAAAAATGGATTTTTAACAGATCCTTCTTTTTATGGGAATTTTGACGATTTTTCCAGTTTGGCACTGGCTTCTTGTGCCGAACTTGAAATCAAAGATATCTCTTGATTCCAAGTGGTGTGGACCAGGTGTTTTGCCTACTTCTTTATTAATCCCAAGCTAGTTTCCACTGATGGATCCAAATTTTTCACAGGATGGTGTCTCAACGTGGGAATATCACAACCATTTCCCGAGAAAACGTAAATATCGATCAATTTTCCATCGCACCTTCTTTCAGAATGTTGTGATTTTCTGGTCTACGTCCGTGGATTAGCGGTGTTAATCATAAATCCCCTAGCTTTTTGTCTTTTTCCTAATCAAGGCTGTTCGATCTGTAGGCGAGATGACTGATAGGGCGCCACACTTTACTTATTAATGGGACAGGGCTGGCTAGGAATAAATTCGGAGAGCACATAATGTGTGCTCAGGGAGCCTAATTGCATCATCTACTTCCTTTCGGATACCCTGAGATCCAGAATAGAATAGTCTAGAAGATAGCGCCTAAAATCGAATTCCAATAACATTAGAAACTTAATGTCACAGATTCTCATCACAAAATCAACTTTTTATCACCAAAAAAATGTTTCAAGTAAAAGTGAAAGGATTTTGTTTGTGCAATTCATGTTTAAAGAAAATTATTATCGTCATTCCGAGAAAGTTTCAAAAAACTCAGTAACTTATTCTGTAAAGTCGCAATTTATTCATATACATTAGGATGTAGTAAAAGCGTATCTTGCACTGAAGTGCTACTGTTTCTTTGATGAGGTTAGTTAAAAGTTGCCACGCCCATAGTTGTTATAAATAAATTTTCAGAAAAATAAATTGGGGAAAATGCTTATATAAATAAAAGGAAAATATGTATGTTAATATGCGAAGTTTCAATAAGTATCGATGTATTGTGATATATTTTGTGAGGTGGACAAAGAAATGTAGAATAAAAATGGTACATTGTATTGTTTGGTGGGTAAAGAGGATTTGAGGCAAGAGTGTGTTAGCGTGAGATTATGAGAAATATTGGTGATGAAGTTTTCTTGTTGGTTGTGAATATAAGACTACTGAATCATAGACTTCCTGATAGTTGAGGGTCGCTAGCGTTTATATATGACTTTTTTGGAACTTCTCCTAGGCGGGACTTGATCTTTCTATAGCTAGGAGATATGACATGCCTAATGTGACGTATCTACCTAGGAACGGTGCCTTATTATTTTTTTAATGCAAGGAAGACACCCCCAGCAATCCATTTCAGTAATGAAATAATAATAAAATAAATAATAATAAATACCTATGTGCAATTATTCCAATTGGGATACATGACACTGTATTTCCAATTGATGCACATCCAGTTACCCAAGATCTTTGCATTTCTGTCATTCGTATCGGACTACCCTCGCTGGTTAATTGTACGGCTATGGGTGTTAGCCAGGTGAACACTGTACCCGCTATTGCCATGCATAATGCAGCTGTAATAATTAACAAAAATAAATAAATAAATAAATAAAATTGTCTTTTGCTACATTTTCAACAAGTTACAAATTTACTTTAAACATGAAATTAATCGTATATATAATTAATTGCTCTTAATATTATATAGAATGGGAGAATATTATATAGAAGTGACATATTGCAAGGAAGCCACAAGTCACATCTACCTCTCCAGAGAGTGCCTGTAACATAAATTTCCTTGGAACTTCGCTTTCCAGCAAGGAATGAGAAACCTCTCGACATGCAATATATAATATATGTTCTAAGTACGAGTATATTAATAAAATAATAAAAATAAAACTTAAATTAGTATTATTTGAAACGCAATAAATTGCATTTACAGCGGTTCTATCATAAAACGAATGAATTGTAATTAACCCAATTATCCGAGCTATGTTTTAGATTCGTCTGTTGGAAAATGATATTAACAAAATGTGAAATAGCATACCTACGATCCCATTTTGTGCGGTTTGATTAAACTGTGTAGAAAAAATTTACACAGCACTTTTTCAGTTTTAGTAAGTTCAAGGAAAAATCTGTTATTGTGAACACTCGCAGAGCAGATTGGAACTTCGCTACTTGCAATTCTCTTAATGCAATATTTACAATTATTACATTTGAAAAATAAATTTTCAAACTAGGAAGTTTTATCAAACTGATTTTTTTTTCCTTTTAACATTACATATAATGTCAGATAGATGGTGGGGAAAAATAGATATTTTATTATAGAGGAATTTGACTAAATTGTAAAAGACCACCCACCAGATGATAATGCCTCCTCTATCAATCTCAACAAAAACTTGTGATAGCACTTTTTGGGTAAATGACCCAACAAAAATTTAATTTTTTACTTTCTCTTACTTCTTCCTAGTAAGAGAAAGTATTGTAATCGTGTCAAATTTTCTATATCGAGTTTTCACCGGAAATATTCGTTTTGAGGTTCCCCTGAGTCCAAAAAGTGGCTTTTAGTTAATGGTCTGTGTGTATATGTGAACAGCATAGCTCAAAAACCAAAAACTGTAGATAGTTCAAACTTGATATTCCGTTTAGGTATCACCATGGCATCTAACAGTGGGTCATCTGACAAAATTCCTCAACCGGAAGTACCACTTTAATTGTTGTTTTTTTTTTTGTTTTTTTTTTTTACTTTTTTGCGATTTTCTCAAAAATGGCTCCGACGATTTTCATTAAAATTGTTTTATCAACTATACATTTAAAGAGCTACAACTTTTATTTAAAACATTTCTCTGGGAAAATTCATTTAAGGGCAGTTATGGGGGGGGAGATGGTGGGATTAGGTTTTTATCTAAAGTGCTATTTCAGTTTATTGAACAATTCTATCATCTAAATAATGCGAATTACAATTACATATGTTGTTGAAATTCCGAGTTTGAAAAAAAAATCGGCTGACTGGGAAGTGCATTTACTTTACCACTTTACTAAATGATTTTCTTTCTTCACTTTTTCAAGATTTTCTCAAAAATGGCTCCTACAATTTTCTTAAAACTAGTAATATAAACTAAACAAACAAAGATCTACAACTTTTATTTTAAACATTTCTTTGGGAAAATTCATTTAAGGGTACTTTTAGGGGAGGGATGGAGTTATGTTTTTCTCTAAAGTGCTATTATAGTTGATTATAGAATTCTATCATCCAAATAAAATTAATTAGAAATAAATAGATGGCTAAAATTTCCAAGTTTCAAGAAAAATTAGCAAAACCGGAAGTGCGCTTTTACTGAACCGTTTTTTTCAGTTTTCGACGAATTTCATTAAATTTTCTGGTACACAAACTATAAAATTTTTCAATTACAATTTTGAGAATTGGAATAAAGAGAAAGTTGTGTGAGTGTTTCACGTGGATTTTTTTTTTTTTTTTTTTTTTCTGGCAGCAAAGAAATTAGGAATTTATTTAAAATAAAAATAAATTACTCACCAGAAAATGAAGCAAACCATTGCCGGGCTAAACCAGTGTTTAACATTATCTGTATTTTATTGTTATCACTGATATGAATATGGCAAGAGGTTCAGCCAAGGTTACCTCTCTTGTCATAAAAGCTAATATTATTCATTAATTTTTACCAGTAATATTAAAGTTTACCTTGGATCCCCCACCAGCTGACTCTATATATCGCTTGTCCTATATTGCTACATAAAACTTTGACTCATAAACTAAACTTTGCCCTGAACCACTTTTTAAAAACAATGTAGTATGGTTTTTTTTTTTTTTTTTTTTATGTTCATAATGTACACGAGTATTTATCATAGTTTAATAATAAAGAAGAGCCAGCAGTCCCCTGGAGCCATAATATTCTTAAAAGTTATTTCTCTTGGATAATTAAATTATACGCCTTTAATTTAATATATTTCTTTATATATTAAAAAAAAATCTTGCCCTGAACACTCACTCACATACATACGAATTTTTGTTGCAGCAATTTACATAGTTATTGATACATTTCTTACAATTTAGAAGTTTTATTAAATTTAAACGACTTTAATGTTATCGTATATGTAAATACTAGTACACGTATATAGGCTAAGATATTCTATTACCGCAATTCTGTCACTTGGAAAAAAACTGTTTTCCAAGTTTAATAAAATTCTTTGATACCTATGACGAGAAAAATCACAAAAAAATGAAACAAAAACAAAAAAAAATCTGGTGTGAAACACTCGCACAACTTTCTCTTACTCCAGTTCTCAAAATGATAATTGACAAATTTTATAGTTTGTGTACCAAATTTAATGAAATTCGTCGAAAACTGAAAAAACTGTTCAGTAAAAGCGCACTTCCGGTTTACTAATTTTCTTGAAACTCGGAATTTCAGCCATCTATTTATTTCTAATTAATTATTTTGGATGATAGAATTGTATAATGAACTAGGATAGCACTTTGGTGAAAATCTAACCCCACCCCTCCCTTGAAAGGGCTCTTAAAGAAATTTCCCAGAGAAATGTTTTAGATAAAAGTTGTAGATCTTTGCATGTTTAGTTTGTATACGAAGTTTCAAAAAAATCGTCGGAGCCATTTTTGAGAAAATTGCGGAAAAGTGAATAAATCATTTAGTAAAGTGGTAAAGTAAACGCACTTCCGGTTATCCGATTTTTTCAAACTCGGAATTTCAACAACATATTTAATTCTAATTAACATTATTTAGAGGACAGAATTGTTTACAAACTGAATAGCACTTTAGATGGAAACCTACCCCCACCCCTCCCCCAAAAGTGCCCTTCAATGCATTTTCTCGGAGAAATGTTTCAAATAAAAGTTGTAGCTCTTTGTATGTGTGGTTGATGTTTAAAGTTTAAAGAAAATCGTCGGAGCCATTTTTGAGAAAATCGCAAAAAAGTAAAAAATCCAACTAGTAAAGTGGTACTTCCGGTTGAGGAATTTTTACAGATAACGTACAGTCAGATCCCATGGTGACCTCTAAACGGAATATCAAATTTCAACTTTCTACGATTTTTCGTTTTTGAGCTATGCTGTTCACATACATACATACACACACACACACACACACAACGGACACACACACCACACACACAGACCATTTGCTAAAAACCACTTTTTTGGACTCAGTGGACCTCAAAACGGATATTTCCGGTGAAAACTCGATATCGAAAATTTGACACGATTACAATACTTCCTCTTACTAGGAGTAAGAGAAAGTAAAAAAAACGGTAATATCAGATTTCCTGTCAATAGATTTTTTTTTTTCTTTTAAAACACTCAATTGACAGGTTACTGCGACCTATGCGGATGACACAGCACTACTTGTTACCAACACAGACATTAATAACCAACAAATTAATATTGGAGCAGCATTTGACTAACTTGCATAACTGGAACATCACATGGAAAAGTAAACTCAATATAAACAAAACAAAAACAGTACATTTTACTCTAAAAAAGACGGAAGATATACCTGTGAAATATGATAACGAACCATTACCGTTAAGTAACTCGGTAAAATATTTAGGGATGCACTTGGACAAACGACTAACTTGGGCAACACATGTAAAAACTAAAAGACTTGAACTTAATTTACGTTTCAAACAGTTATATAGATTACTAAAGACAAAATCCACATTAAACATAAACAACAAACTCCTAATTTACAAGACTCTATTGAAACCAATTTGGACATACGGACTTCAGCTTTGGGGAGCGGCTAAACAGACACATTTGGAAAAAATTCAGACATTCCAATCTCGCACACTGCAGACTATACTTTCATCTCCTTTCTATGTTACAAACGA
The DNA here is from genome assembly GCA_011037195.1 of Triatoma infestans. Taxonomy (NCBI): domain Eukaryota; kingdom Metazoa; phylum Arthropoda; class Insecta; order Hemiptera; family Reduviidae; genus Triatoma; species Triatoma infestans. The sequence continues at coordinate 56,203 of JAAEAF010002487.1, read as the reverse complement.
AACAATACATAAAGACACGAACACTGAAACAGTACAACAAGCAGCACATCGACTGTACACTAAGTATCATGCTAAACTGAACAGTCATACAAATCTTCTAATCAACAATTTACAAACAACTCTAGTTCCAGGAAGAAGACTAAAACGGAGATGGCCACAGGACTTGTTACATCCACCGTAGACAAACTTCATACTGACTGACAGACCTCACTGAACGACATTATGAACTAGCATAATTACATTCACACCCATACATTCATTTCACTTCACATTTCATTTATTCACTCCATAAACAAATCACTCCAACAGGGCCATCATTGGATGGGGTACCTGCACACGTTCTACACGTCAGTACATTATCATACAGACAACAGCATTACAGGCAAAACACATTTTGTGTTGGTACTGTATTACAATAAATAAATTAAAAAAAAAAACAAAACAAAAAAAACACTCAATTCTTATTATTATTCTGTAAAAAATAATGATAATAATAATAATATTCTTTATTTTATGTCCAATAAATATTTACATAATTAATTATAGTGCCAGAAAAGATCTATAACTCTAACTGAGATTCAAAATAAAAGAGTAAACAGGGCTATACCAATATAAGGAAAAGAACGAACAAAAAACCTAATACAAAAATAAGATTAAAAGATAATTTTAGATAAAAATTATCTACTTTTTTATTATTATTATTATTATTATTGTTATTTACAGTATAGTTGCCATAAGTAAATATGTGTGAGCAATTATAAAACAAGAGAGCAGAAACTAATAAAAAATTATTAGCACTCCTAATAATTATTGTTAATATTCGTTATCAACTTCTGTGTTCTTGTTGTTCATAATCTTCTGTGTTCTGTATTCTTCTGTGAGCAAGTCTCGTGGCCATTGACACGTCGGGAAAGATTGTCAGGAAAGGTTCGGGAGGATTCGGGAAAGACGACGGACAAGAGGATTGTGATGAGAGGATAAGGACGTGTGGAATTTATTGTATCGTGCTTTGATAAAGTCTTGTAAGAAGGGTATGTTTAAGTCTGTGTGGATTGTTTTGTTAGAGACATAGTAGGGTGCGTTGACAATGGTTCTAAGGATTTTAGATTGCAGGCACTGGAATACGTTGAAGATTAGAATGCTTAGTTGAACCCCACAGTTCGCTTCCGTAGGCCCAAACAGGTTTTAAGATGGCTATGTAGATGAGTCTTTTATTTGGTAATGTGAGTTTCGATCTTTAGTCCAGAAGTCTTTTCAGTAGTCTGAATTGTATGTTCAGTTCTTTTCTTTTGAGTCGTGTATGTGGGTTCCATGTAAGTCGTTTGTCAATGTAAATGTCAATGTCAAAGTTATTTCTTCCTTCGCAGACGATACAGCCATCCTTTCTATCCATACTGATCCAGTAATATCTCATAGACAGCTACAGAACCATCTATCATCTCTTGAAACATGGTTCAAAACTTGGAGAGTCAAACTGAACGAAAACAAATGCCAGCATGTCACATTTAACCTTTTACACATTTAACCTCTCCACCAATATACTATAACAATATCCCATTACCTCCTGCTGATGTTGTCCGCTATCTTGGGCTTTACATTGACAAACGACTTACATGGAACCCACATACATGACTCAAAAGAAAAGAACTGAACATACGATTCAGATTACTGAAAAATTAGCTACTTAAGATACACTTAATTCTTTTTATGTTTGTAATGAATATTTACATTATACACACCTATATTTTCAATTAAATCATTGTTACTTATTTCAGAATTTAAGAAAAATCTTTCTGCCGCTTGTTTTATGACATCCTTAATGAATGGTAAACCAGTCTCTGTTCGTGGAGAGAACTCATCGGTGTGTACCTAGCAGTATCTGTAGCGAATCTCAGAAACTTATTTTGGATTCCTCGAAGTTTTAGCATATTGGTTGGACATGTAAGGTTCCACGCTGCAGTGGCATAAGTTAAGACAGGATCTTATTATTTTTTTACACTCAGCATGGAATGTCTATTTAAAAGTTGGAAAAGTGAGACTATTAATCGCTTTACATTTGTTAAAAATAGTATTCACATGCTGGAGTAAATGTTAATGATCTGTCCATCACCAAACCGAGATATTTTACTTTTGTGGTACCAGTCTATACAGTGATCATTAATTTTCAATTTATGTTATAATATCGACCTCCTTTTGGTGAATAAAATAATTTTGAGTTTTAGTTTACTCGTTTACTTTTATTTTCCAACGATGGAAATATTTATATATTCTATTAACGTTTTTTTTTTTGTTAGTCTATTTATTATTGTGTCTACCCGCCACGAAACGTAAATGAAACGTAATTAGCAGTATCGTCAGCAAATAACGAAAGGCTAATGTCCTCTTTTAGCGGAATATCGTTTATAAAAATCAGCGAACAATGTCAAAGAAATTACTGAGCTCTGAAGGACGCCTGCAGAGAGGTATATACAGAAATATCATTTTGGAAAAAAAATACATTAAACATAATTGTTGTGGTTGTGGTTGGTTCCGCAGAGCTAGAAAGCATCACTAGATATTTTCCGTGATACCCTGCTGCTTCTTTTTGTGGTCATCGACCGGTTTCAAGCGTTCGCCTATTATGAGGATGCATTTGTCAAACAGTGTGATAACATAGATTTGCAAGGAGCAAATTTATTTGATATACTCTCTCAATAAATATTCAGGTATCCCATTTAAACGGGCTACTTTTGAAATGACTCTCAAACAAAGGAACATATCCAAAAAATCAGCAAATGGAAATTCTTCAACATTTAAGCGGGCCACTTTTTTAAATAACCCTTAATCAAATATCTAAAATGTGAACACAAAATTTGTCAAAGTATTTTCGCTCTAGTTTATGATGATGTTAGTGTTTTTTTTGATTTTATTGCTACCTTACATGTTAAATCGGTAGTAAAAAGTAGTGATTTTTCGTTGTTAATTAAATTTTCGTCTTTTTATTTTTTTTTTTATTTCTCTGTTTCATAAACTAAAACTAAATGCGGATGTTCTTATTAATTTTTTAATAAATAAGAGAGTTCAAATGCTAATAAAACTTAAAAGCTATTTTAAAACTATAAGGGACTTACAAAAATCAGCTAAAACATCATTAAAACAAAACAATTTTCCAGTTTATTTACAAAATTGATAAAAAAATATTTCCTATTTATTCAAAAAGAACTCCTCGGATTAATTGGCACAAACGCAGTCGCTGACGAACAGATGAAGTTGCTATTCGTATTCAATCTTCCAGAAATGCTAAACAGGTTTAGATTAAGTATTCTCTAAGTGCTTTTGGAATTGTTGGTTCTTTGGCATTAATTTTTTCTACGATATAACCCCTCCTTCAAGAAAAAAAAAGAAATCACAGGGGTTAAATCCGGCGATCTAGAAGGCTAGCTTACCAGGCCGAGTGTCTTCCTACCACCGATTTAAGATTTAAGGCGGGAATAAAATAAAAAAAAATCATTAACTCAATCATAAACTGAAGCGAAATACTTTAACAAACTTTATATTCACTTTTTGGATATTTTCGTTCGTTTAAGAGTTATTTCAAAAATGGCCCGTTTAAATGGAAAACCCAGTATATTAATTAATATAGAGGCCAATTACTAAAAATTACTTTTTCGGCCCCAGTGGACCTCATATCCTGCTATCGAAAATTTTTGACACTATTGCAATACTTCTAGCCGTAAGAGAAAGTAAAAAAATCTGGTGTGAAACACTCACACAACTTTCTCTTACTCCAGTTCTCAAAATTATAATTGACAAATTTTATCGTTTGTGTACCAAATTTAATGGAATACATAGAAAACTGAAAAACTGTCCAGTAAAAGCGCACTTCCGGTTTACTAATTTTTTTGGAAACTCGGAATTTTGGCCATCTATTTATTTCTAATTAATTTTGTTCGGATGATAGAATTTGTATAATCAACTATGATAACACTTTGGAGAAATACGTAACCCCAGCCTTCCCTCAAAATTGCCCTTGAATGAATTTCTCAGAGAAATGTTTTAAATAAAAGTTGTATATCATTGTATGTTTAGGAAGATTCAAGAAAAAATCGTCGGAGTCATTTTTGAGAAAATCGCGAAAAAATGGAAAAAAACTCATGTAGTAAAGGTGGTAATGTAAACGCACATCCGGTTATCCGATTTTTTGGAAACATGGAACTTCAACAACATATTCAATTCTAATTAACATTATTTAGATGATAGAATTGTTTAATAAACTGAAATAGCACTTTAGATGAAAACCTAACCCCATCTTTCCACCAAGTACCCTTAAATGAATTTTCCCGGAGAAATGTTTTAAATAAAAGTTGTAGCTGTTAGAACGTGCAGTTGATATACAAAGTTTGAAGAAAATCGTTGGAGCTATTTATGAGAAAATTGCAAAAAAAAAAACTAGCTAGTAATGTGGTATATCCGGTTGAGGAATTTTGACAGATTGCCCACAATCAGTTGCCATTGTGATACCTAAATGGAATATCAAGTTTCAACTTTCTACAGTTTTTCGTTTTCGAGCTATGCTGTTTACATACACACACACACACACACACACAGATACACACCATTTGCTAAAAACCACTTTTTTGGACTCAGGGGACCTCAAAACGGATATTCCGGTGAAAACTCAATATCGAAAATTTGACACGTTTACAATACTTCATCTTACTAGGAGTAAGAGAAAGTAAAAAAATTAATAATAATAATATTAAAAATCTCGTATATAAACACTCTTATAACTTTCTCTTACTGAATTTTACATAGTTTTGATTGATTTATTTGAACGGTTTATTTACTTAGTTTATTTATTTATCTAGTTACCAATTGCACAAACAACTGATTATGTAATTACATTTACATGCAAATGATTAAAAGTCGACCTTCTGATAAACTTTTTTTTTGTTTCAAACTTAGAATTATAGCAGCAATACATTAAACTCATATTAATATGATATAGACGAACAATGAAATCGTATAATATTGTAACGCAGCCACTGTTGCCATCTAGGAGCGAAAGCAGGCACCTCAAGTTCTCCTAATGGCCGCTACGAAGTGCTAGCGGCGCTCTAGCTCTCTCTCTCTCTCTCTCTCTCTAGAAGAATCGAGAAAGTAGACCTTTTTTCACCGGTATAAATAGTGGGACAACAGAGAGTCTAGGGAAGTTTTCTTGTTACAAACTAAGTGTACGTTTGTGAAAAGTGTATAAAAAGTGAACAAAGTGAACTTTTGAGGTTTTAAACTGTGAATTAATTATTATTCAGTGTTGTATTTATAATTTATTGTGTAAAAAAATAAATTAGTGTTTCTCTTATTGAAGTTTAGAGTATTTTCATCTAAACGAGCCCACTTAAAACTGGTTGAGCAGCTAGTTTAGAGGGAAAAACGTTATAATATATTAAAACGATACTTTAGAGGCATGCCTGACGTCATACATCACTTTAAAAATCCACTTAAATGAATGTTCTTAGGAAAAATGTTTCAAATAAATAAAAAAATATTGTAGTCATTTTTTTTTTTGAGAAAATGAAAAAAATACTGAAGAATCATTTTAATAAAGCGGTACTTCCGGTTGACTACTTTTGTCGAAATTCTTTTTTTATCGCCCTCTACCATGATTGTAACACCTAAACGAAATATCGTGTTTTTAGTATTTTCCGGATTTTTCCGGTTTTTGACATAATATGTCAATAAAATAAGAGTAATAATAATCTAATAATCCGAATGAAAAACACTCACTTTATATTCTATTTTGCAATACTCAAAAGTTTTTTTATGACAAAATTATTTTCAAAATTGGAGTATTTACTAAATGTTCAATTGGTCTTCACATTATTATAATATACGGAATAGTTCACTTTAATTAGTGGCAAAATGGCAATCAGTCGGAAGCGAATATAGAGGCCAACCGGGGCCTCTATTTTGACAACTTATTTTAAATTACACTTTATATTATTCAACATATTATACGGTAGAACTGTATAATTTATTTAAATATAGTTTCGAGAGAAGCCTTAAGCATCATCGCTTTCCTAGAATTCGTCTGAAACCTTTTTTTTTTTTTTTTGTACAAACAAAAGTAGATACGTCTCTATATTTGTGTATTTTTTTTTTATATCAAGTTTAAAGAAACTCATCGGTATCTTTATCGAACAAATGCAGAATGCTAAAAAAACTGCTCTCAATAAGTAAAATTGAACGTAAAATTTTACTTCCGGTTTAACCGATTTTTCTTCAAACATACTAGTCACTTGAGACAACAAAATCTAACTTCATTCCACCACACAAAGGAGCTAAACAAATTCCCGCTAAATTGATTTTTTTTTTTTTTTGAAAAATATTTCAAAATAAATGTTGTATCCCTTTTATATAATCTAATGTTGATGTACGAAGTTTAAAGAAAATCGTTGGAACAGTTTACAAGAAAATTGCAAGCAAGTAAAAAAAAAAAGAAGTCCATTCAGTAAAATTGACTCAAACCTTATTGACGCGTCCTTTAGGAGAAACTTAAATAAAATATTGAGTTTCGAATTTCTGCAATTTTCCATTTTTGTGTTATTAGAAACCATACACATAAACACAAACACACATACACAACACACACATATATATATATATATATTGTAATGTGTACATCTTTGGAAGAATTAATAAATATAAATTTGTATCGAAATATATTCTTGTTAAATATTTTATGATAGTAAAGTAGGGAATTTTTCCGATTTATATATTTATAAATTTGGATTTTTTGAAGGTTGGAAGGCACAAAAGAAACAGTTAGTTGAGTCAGAAATATCTGGCCTACCCCTACCATTACATTTATTTAGGACAAAGGGAATTTCCCTCTTCTCACATTCCCCGGGGTGGAGGTAGGAATATAAGGTTGACCCTTTTAGGGAAGGAGGTCAGTTCAAAATTTTGTACCATAAAAGGAGTGGAGTCCGTCATTAGAAAAAGCCATGTTACAGTAGTGAGTGGTGGAAGTGCCCTAAGAAACCCAGCCTTCTTCAAGTCAGAAAATATATAAAATATGTAAGTTTTTAAAAAAGCAGTTTCTCCTAAATGACAAGACACACTTATGTTGTTGTATCGCAATATTGTATTTATTTATTTCTGATATTGTTTTTTAATTAAATATTTTTTGAATCGATATATTAATTTGTTTTTTCATCCTCTCCAACTTCTGTATAAACACAGACCTCACGAGATCCCTTTAGAGAAGATATGAATTATAATAATTAATTATTAATTAACATATTTAATTACCCCCCCCCAATGCAAATCATGTTACAATATATATATACATATATAAAATATAAATTGAGTGACAAATATTCAGTGACTTTTTAAAACATTGGTGACCAAAATGGGAAATTAAATATTAATCCAATTAAAATATAAATAACAAATATTATTTATTATCACTTTCAATAAGCTAAAGGAATGGCGCTTACCTTGAAATGCAGATTCTTTATTGCCAATGTGGGAAGACCCATGTGCTCTTAGCCTATAAAGGAGAGAGGAAAAAATAGGAATAAGGAATTAATTCGTATGTGCATTAAACTCTTCAGTTTTGACTAATACACTCCCGGCAGGAAACCAACCGGAAGTAACAACCATGTGATTTCACAATAAACCCACGCAGGCCCGAGAAAACCGAGCCACTAAGTCGACAAAATGGACCAGTTTATTAACACTACCCAGGAAAACACAGAAGTAACAAACTTGGGTTTTCACAGTTAAGGGTTTTCATTTTGAACTGGCATGAATTGTATAGGTATAACACTGCGACCTATTCAAAGGAGTATTGCATAACGACTTACATCTTCGGGCTTAAAATGGCGACTGACTCAGAAAAGAGTATTAATAGATTTTTTCATAGATATAGGACATATGCTGTAGATTAGTAAATTACTGTACGCTGCTGGCGGCAAATTTGAATTTATATTAAATACCGAACATATATATATATATATATAATATATATTCAACAAATTTTGAAAAACTTTTTTATACGTATTCAGGGGATTTTTCAACCTCGTATATTTCGCTGAAAACTAGTTATCGAAAATTTGACACGATTTAATTCTTACTCATACAGCAATAAGTAAAAGTAAACTTGGCAAGATTCAATAGTGATAATAATGACTTTATTATGGATAATGATTAAATAAAGAATATTTGTATTTATTTATTATGCTTATGGCGGCTGGTAGTTTTGGTTAAAGAGTTTAATATAAAAAAAACACATTAATCTCTGTGGAATGTGCGGTTTTGTTACTGTTTGAATATCTAAACGCGTAGAATTTTTTTAAAAAACAAGTTGGTTGGATAATGTCTGCAACCATCTATCACTAGAGGTCATCATTCACTATAACAGAAAGTAGCACGTTTTACCCAAAACAGCGTCTCCAAACATTAACAAACAACGCTGCGTATACTACTGATCAGTCTTCAATTCTTTCATTGGTTACTTTTTTTTTTTTTTTTTAGAATGCTTGCACACATTATGTGTATACGAATGCGTTTAGGTGTGTATATGTACAGGGTGACCAGAGTTATATGCTCCACCCACTTTTTTTTTAAACGGCGGGAAATTTCGAAAAAATAGAAAACACGTATTTAATCATTTTTAGTCTAGTTTATTTTCAGTGATTGATCCATTTTTTTATACCCCAATATCCCGAGATACAGCATCCAACTTTTTTTTTTAAATGGAACATTATATTTTTATAGTAATTGAGCCTCTAAAAAAATTTAAAAAAAAAAAAAAATTAAAATCGGTTAGGTTTTTCAAAAGTTATGGTAATTTAAAATATGAAAAACAAATTTCATTTTAATGTCAAAATTACCTTATTTTTGCTTTAAAGAAGCTCTTCAAACTGGGCACCATCAACGGATAGGCAAGCCAAAGCTCTGGACTCCCACGCTCTGTTTATAGCAGCACTTAGGTGGCAAAGTCCACATCTAGGCAGGCTAGAGTTATTCGACGTTCCATATCTTCGACTGAAGCCACGGGATTAAGGTTACTGTACACTTTATTTTTTAGATATCCCCACAAAAAATAGTCCATTGGGGTTAAGTCCGGAGATCGAGGTGGCCATTGGATCGGACCATGAGTTCCTAACCACTTTTCGTGGAAATTTATGTCCAGGTAACGTCGAACAACTCTCGCATTATGTGCCGGGCAACCATCTTGTTGAAAATACATATCTAACCGACGTTTTAGAGGAACATCTTCAAGCAAAACTGGCAAAATGTCTCTTAAAAAAGTTAGATTCCTTTCACCAGTTAAGTTCCCTCTGTAGAAGTATGGGCCGATTAGTTGGTTTCCTCAAACTCCACACCAAACATTTGTAGAAATAACAACCTAATGGCGTGTGGCGAAGGTAACTTGTGGATTTTCTTCTGCCCATATTCTAAAGTTCCAACGATTAAGAAGGCCATTGTTGGTAAACTTTGATTCATCAGTCCATAAAATTGTGCATTTTTTGTGGGGATATCAAAAAAATAAATGTACAGTAACCTTAATCCCATGACTTCCGTCGAAGATATGAAACGTCGAATAACTCTAGCCTGCCTAGATGTTGACTTTGCCACCTAAGTGCTGCTACAAACAGAGCGTGGGAGTCCAGAGCTTTGGCTTGCCTATCCGTTGATGGTGCCCAGTTTGAAGAGCTTCTTAAAGAAAAAATAAGGTAATTTTGACCTTAAACTGAAATTTGTTTTTCATATTTTAAATTGCCATAACTTTTGAAAAACCTAACCGATTTTAATTTTTTTTTTTTAGAGGCTCAAGTACTATAAAAATATGCAAAAATAAATATAATGTTCCATTTGAAAAAAAAAAGTTGGATGCTGTATCTCGGGATATTGGGGTTTAAAAAAATGGATCAATCACTGAAAATAAACTAGACTAAAAATGATTAAATACGTGTTTTCTATTTTTTCAAAATTTCCCGCCGTTTAAAAAAAAAGTGGGTGGAGCATATAACTCTGGTCACCCTATATATGGGTGTTTCAAAAAGGACTTTACAACTTTGAACATTTATATAAATTTATTCAAAGAAGGTGCAGTGCTGGTATTAGTGTTGTTTTAAAGAGAAACACATCAAGTTTTGACTCACGTAGTTCGCTAGTGCAGAATCGCGCCGCAACAGGCGGTAGCGCCAGTTACATTAAAGATGGCTGCCTTCACTGGGCCCGAGCGGGCTAGCTGTGTGTTTTGGTTCGAAGAATCAAAGTCGGCGACAACAGTTCAGCGTAATTTTCCTACCAAAAGTACGTTAAAGATCCTCCTAGTAGGCCTACAATTTATCAGTGGCATTAATGTTTTGTAGAAACGGGGTGCTCAGTACAGTATAAGAAATCATCCGGTCGTCCACGCACATCTGACGTGTTGGGGCAAGTGAGACAACGTTTTGAACGTAGCCCAGGAAAATCGACTCGGAGGGCATCTCGTGAACTTCAAGTCGCACATACAACGGTTTGGCGTGTGTTGAGAAAACGTATGCATTTGAAACCGTCCAGATTGTCGATTTTACAAGCAATTAAAGACACTGATAAAATTGCCCGGAGGAACTTCTGTGCGGATATGTTAAATCGAGTGGCTGATGATGAACATTTCTTGGACAAGGTAATCTTTTCTGACGAGTCAACTTTTCACATAAGTGGCAAGGTTAACACACATAACTGTAGGATTTGGGGCAGTGAACATTCACACCAAACATTGCTACATGCTCGTGATAGCCCTAAAGTGAACGTGTTTGTTGCGTTGAGCAAGACGAAAATGTACGGCCCATTTTTTTTTTTTCCAAGAGAAAACAATCAACGGGTTAGTGTACCTGGATATGTTACAACAATTTTTGATACCACAGATTGATGACGATGACCGAGAACGAAATGTGTACTTCATGCAAGATGGCGCACCACCACACTATCTGACTGACGTCCGGGATTTTCTCAATGACCACTTTCCAGGTCAATGGATTGGCCGTGCTGCGCCAATTGCATGGCCCCCACGTTCCCCAGACCTAACACCGCTGGACTTCTTCCTCTGGGGCTTCATCAAGGATAAGGTGTATGTACCTCCTTTGCCGGCCACTCTACCGGAACTTAGAGCAAGAATCTACGCCGCCGCTGAGCAAGTTGAACCTGCAATGCTAGTGCGAGTTTGGGAAGAAATCGAATACCGATGGGATGTCTGCAGGATAACCAACGGAAGCCACATAGAACATCTTTAGTTTAAGGTAAAAAAAACTTGATGTGTTTCCCTTTAAAACAACACTAAAACCAGCACTGTACCTTTTTTGAATAAATTTATATAAATGTTCAAAGTTGTAAAGTCCTTTTTGAAACACCTGTTATAATCTTCGAATATAATAGCTACAAAATCATTCGTAAAAAGTAAAAAAATATGAGATTTGAATATTGCAAACGAAATTCATGTAATTGATTACCATTAAAAAAAAAAAAAAAATGGTAGCCTGAATGGCATAAATCATTTATTTCAGGAATTAAAAATTGAAAATAAATATTTAAAACAACTAATACAAATACCAAATAATTTATTTCAGTTCTATTAATAGAACATGTAAGGTACTATTATATAAACTATTAAATACTATTAATTTTAAATGTAACAAATACATTGATTGATAACCTAGCTTATAATCAAGCTCGTTTCCTAGACTATCAGCAGGTTAATTAGAACAATACTTTCTTCTATCAAGTTTATATATACAAAACTAAAGAGTGCGCTCACAAATTCGACTAGAAATATTATTTTATGATTTATACTGAAATTAAAATTTTGTAATAAAAAACTAAATTTTAGGACGAACATTAGGTGGGTCACCTGAAATGTTTATGCCAATTACTAAATGACCCGCATGACATAGGTTGCGGTCGACTGTTCTAATAGATTGAGGTCATGGAAAATACGTATAGTACTGAGAGGTACTTTATAGAGAAGCCTAGTGTTACTACAATGCCTGCAGAAGTCTCCCAAACTGAATTTTTCCAAAAAAAAAATGACGTTTAAGCTAAAAGTAGTGTATCAATAAACAATTTCATACCAAATTTCAAAAGAAATTGCAGGCAAGTTTTCGTGAAAATTGAAAAAAATAAATAAAAAAACAGATTAGTAAAATAGAAGCATTTTCTGTTATGATTTTTTCTTGTTTAACATTTTTCACAGTTAACTGAATTTTCTCAAATATTGAATTGCCTTTGTTGTGTTATTATTGGTGGATGTTGTGTGTTTGTGGTGTAGCATGAGTGGTTTTGAAAAGACGTATTTGTGTATATATTATGTTTGAGATGTGTATTAAGAACCAGTGAATATGACACCAGTTGTTTACAATAAATAATTTGACAATAATTGATTTTAGACCTTTTACAAAATCACAATATTCAAGTTAATTGTTACAATTGTTAACAATTGTTAATTGTTGTATTAGTATACAGAAACTGTCGCTTTTAACATTTAATATTTATTTAATATTAATTTAATAATATTTAATATTCTTGGTACTAAATTGATTTTAAAACTCAAATGTTCTCGTAATACTGATGTTGATAAATTGGGTAGAGTGACGTTCTTAGAAGTAGAATTAGAATGATGCAGAGGGAGGGACTCAAAAGCGGCCTCTATACGGTCAATAAAATTGTCAATATCAGTATTGACAATATAACCATCAATACTCGTGCTAACCAATCACAAACTTCGTTACTTCAATAATATTGATCGTGTAAGGTAATGAAGTATTGTGATTGGTTAGCACGAGTATTGATAGTTATATTGTCAATACTGATATTGACAATATTATTGACCGTGTAGAGGCCGCAAAACCCAGGCCTGCAGCCTCCCATGAGGCTTATTATGCCAACCCCTCGAAACCTAGTAGAGAAAGCCCCCCTCTTCATGAGGTCCAGAACCTTCCCCACCAGTCCTTCTTGGAGTACGATTTCCTCCGGTCTCAACGTGCCGAAGATCTCGTACCGCAATCTTCCGATTGCAACGCAATCAAACAGCAGGTGAGAGGCCGTCTCCTCCTCCTTCTGATACAGTCTGCACAAGGGCTCTAAATCCCAGTCCAACCTTATGCAGATGTTTCTTGAACCTACCATGAGAAATCTGATACCTGCTTAGACCCAGGGTGTCTCTGGTTCTTCTTCTACACAGTTCTGGCATAACCATTTTGCCGTGTTTTGCCCCAGTACTTAGCCGCCAGTGACAATTATGCTCTCTCCGAGTCCATTCTCTCAGAGACGCCTTCGCCATACTTTTGGCTATTCCCAGAACAGGTTCCACCCCACAGAAGGGAGTATTCGCTCCCTCCCTGGCCAGTTGGTCGGCTATTTCGTTACCTTTAATCCCCTTATAGCCCGGCACCCATACTAGCCGAACTTTTTTGTGCCGGGATAATGCCTCCAGGAAGTCTGTACACTCCCTGACCAGGGAATAAGTAATTCTGAAGGCCCGAAGTGCATTCAGCGCAGCCTAGCTGTCCGAGAAGATGCATATCTCTCTACTTCTAGAGCCCATACGCAGAGTTACGTTCTTAATACGACTGAATAGTACTTAGTGTTGGTGATTAAATATCGCCCTTTATATATGATTTCTTGGATACCAAACGGGGAGTAATTTTAGAAAGGCGACGTATTGTCTTTCACTAACGGTTTGTGTTCGAACGGTTTAAATTCCAAATTTGAAAACATAGGTTTAGTGGAAGTGTGGTTTTTGCAAAATAGGTTTTTGAGTTTCTATGAAATTTTCTCGAAAACCATTTTTAACAATATTTTGTTTAAGCTTGGAAATGCTCACTGCATTGATAGCAAACCTATATATTTTTTTTGACACAGTTTTTCTCTCAGAAAAACTAGTATTATGGGGGTAATAGGATCCAAAGAGAGGGATCTATAGCAGAGAGAGACAAAAATGATAGGACCACTCTCTCGGACTAGAGTTGGAGAAACTACATAAATACAGCGACGAGAGATATACGAGATATGTAGCAGAGTTCACACGGCAGTCACAACGTGTCATCTACCTTATTCTTTACCACTCTATCACACTCAACCATTTTAGTGTAAAGTCCAGGCAGTCAGTGTCACTTTTTCATTATACAGTGTTCAGCCATTACTAGTTTATTAATTTGAACCAAACAATTTTCTCTCTTTCATCTTACCCCGTTATAATGGGTGATTCTGGAAATCAGTTATTTAGGTTTAAATATTTAGTAATTTAATTTAAATCAATTAACTGAAAAATGGTTACAAAAGTTTTACAAAACTTGCTATGAGTTGAGATTAGATGACCGTTGTCAGTTAAAGAACTTTATATAATTAAATGCAAAGTCAAACTAAACGTTTAGTATACATTGCAAGTATAAATAAAAAATTGTACTTTAGAATAAATTATAATAATTGCAACCAAAGAGAATCGTGTAAGTATTTCTCACCACATATTTTAAAAAGAACTAGTAAGCTATACTGGGTATGTAGGCCAGCTGTGGTAATGCGTCATAACATACTAAACTATAATAATTCATCTCTAACTGTTAGTAACCTCATTTTTACACAATATTACGTTCCTCATATGGAGATTTATATTTCTTTATTGTTACCGTCATTTGCTTATAGTATTTTTTTTTTATTATAAATTATATTTAACTGCATAATACAAATCTACTTTATTTATTTTTATTTGTTAACGTGTTGTTGACACCATCTCATCCGCCCTTGAGCTGAAGCAGTACTGCTCTGGTGTCTTCCTGACGCGCAGGCGTTTGACCGAGTTTGACTTATTATGGAAGCTCAAGGAGGCCCTTCCCTCTACCTACTATATATTCCTAAAAATCATACCTGCCTGATCGTCCGTTCTAGCTACTCCAGGTATTCTACCTTACCAAACCATACTGATGTTCCTCAAGGCAGTTTACTTGCACCTCTCCTATTTATCTTCTTTCCTGCAGATATCCCTTCTCACTTGGAAACAATCTTCCACTCCTAGGATAATTATTAAATTTCTTTATTAAATTGTATTAATTAGAGTAAAAGAAAGTCGTATGAGTTTTTCAACACCATATTTTTCTATTTTTTCCATATCAGAAGGAAAATTTTTCGTTTCCAAGAAAATTTTAAAAAACTCAACAATCTATTGTGTAAAATCGCACTTCTGATAAACTGATTTTCTTCAAATTTGAAATTCTATCAATATTTCTAATGCACAGTAAACTTCGGATTATGCGTGTGCGGATTATCCGGTTTGCGGATTATCCGTGCATGAATTTAATTTAAAAATATAATTATATGAATATGTATTTTCTAAATATTTTCTCGCTTTCATGTTTACCGCAGTGCACGTGTTCGTATTTAGATGTTTAAAGTGGGTGGTGGGGTATCTGAAGTCAGCTGGACTGGTTTTAGTTAGGAATTTTTTGGATTTTATCGAGCCCGAGACATGTGAAATAGTGTCTGAAAAGAGTGAATTAATGGCAAATTTAGATGAAGCTTTGAAAAATTTTGATAGAGAAAATATTGAGGAGTGGTTAGAACATGATTCATGTGATGTGGATGTGGACATGGATATTATTTCCGAACTCTTTCAACCAAAAGAGCAAGAGAATGAAGCTGAAAGTGGAGAAGAAGAAATTATCAATCGCATTAGTCACAACATGGCCCTGATATCTGTTGACACTTTGTTGGAGTATATCGACGAATGCGAATTCGAGTATAACGACATAATAGCTCTTAGAAAAATTCGAACTGATATTTTAAAAAAATCATTAAAAGATTTCTGCAAACAAACCAAAATCACAGATTTTCTACTACTAATGATGAGGTTTAAATGTGTTAAAAATAATTGTCTGCCTTGGAAATGTATAGTATGTTGTATTTTAGAAATAAATAATTATAGTTCGGATAATCCGTGTTTTTCGATTATCCGTGCCGCCTCTCCCCACCATTAGCCCAGATAATCGGGAGTTTACTGTAATATTAATGTTAGGTAGGTATAAATACAGTCTCACACACGCACACACACACACACACACACACACACACACACACACACACATACACGCACTTTGGGCTCCTATTGTTTTACTTTCTCTTCTTATTTCTTGTAAGAGAAAACATTTTGATCGTTCATATTTTTGAAAATATATATTTTTCACCGGTAATATATTTTTGAGGTCTCCTGAGTAAGAAAAGAATGTTTTTAGCGAATTGTCTATATGTGAATATATTATATATATCGAATTAGATACAAGAATGTTTCCAGCGAAATCCACCGACCGGAAGTGCGATTTTACTGAATTTTTTTTTTTTTTTTTTTTTTAGTTTTTCAAGATTTTCTCGTAAATGATTTGAAGGATTTTCTTTAAATTTCCGCTAATTATCTACACATATAAATAACTGACACTTTTATTTCTAACATTTTCTTGGAAAAATGAATTTTTTGGGAGCATTCTGGGGGAACAGTGGCGTTATATTTTCTACTAAAGTACTATTTCTGTACAATACGTATATATTTTTTTTCACTTATATAATATTAATAAAACATATTAGAAGCTAATTGATAGAATTCCGAATTTGAAGAATATCGGATAATTGGAATTTCCATTTTAAAGAAAAGGATTTTAAAATTTTTAGAATTTTCTTTCCAAATGAAGGGGTTAAAAGACAAAGTGTGGCAGTGTTTTCCGACCTCTCTTTCAAATGAACTTGGAATGCCTAATGTCCCAGTCAGATTGGAAGTAAACCTATCAGTTTTATTACATAGTTTTATTATACATAGGTATATATCCTCCCCCCCAAAAATTGATTTTTAGATAGATGTGTTGGGGAGTTAATTTCAAATGTTATAATGGAGTTAGTTAATGTTATTGAAACACTTCTGGATAATGTAATCACTTTTCTACCTGCCTGCCTAGGTTAGTCGGCTGGTATTCCCCCCCCCCCGAACCCCCACACACTCCCACCGCCATCACATATATTTACGATTAAACAAATGATTAAATTTGGAAGTTTAAAGAAAATTCATTTTAATCAATTTTATATTTAATTGTTTTAATAGGAGTTTCAGAAAATCATTAGAGTGTATCACATCAGATTTCTTCTTCTTTTTTTTAATTACTGTTTAGGAAATACTAAATCAACTCAACCCTAAAGGGTGACAAACAGAAAAAAAAAAGATTAAACAAAGGGGCAACGACAACAACGAACTTTTTGTATTACAAACTTGGTAAAAAAATTAATTTCATTTACTTTGTTCATTTTTTGTTAAAAAAAAACCATATCTCCTTAAAATGCAAACTTTGTTCGTTTCTTCTTTTTTTTTCCCCCCACTTATATTTATTAAACTTTTAATTAAAAACCAATAGACAATAGTCAAACCTATTACAGAATATTTCCTAGCCTTTACCTACCGAATAAAAATAAGAATAAAGAGAAAGGGGGCGATTGGATGGGGGATAAAGTTGTACTTGCTTACACTTTTAAAAGGTTTTAGACAATAAAGGGTATGAGGAGATAGGGATAAGATTAAGATAAGCACGCTTTCTCTTTAGTTGGTCCCTGATTAAACTGGTTCTCCCGCAGCCGTCCCAACTACCAAGTACCACTACCTCCACAGCAAACAAACTCTAACTCACGCTAGATAAACTCTAATCGGACGATACTATAAAGGCCGAATAGTAATCCTATTTATTAACTTTTATTTTAGTCTTTTCTAAATTGGTGATCCATGTTCCAAATGAAATACCAAAAACAAATGATTATTTTCTTCAATAAACACATTAGTATAAGTTGAGGGGTAGGGAAGATAAAAAAATAATGGAGGTGATGACAAAGAGGAGGCAGGACAGTTTCTTAGTCGATACCGCGTTTCTAGTCCCTTATTCTGATTGTCCGAAACTGCCACGAGTTCTTGGTACAGCCTATTATAAGCTGAAGATGCTCTCTTATATAAGTTTCTCCAGAAGTTCGAGTAGTTCAACCACTATGAAATGTAAGGCTGTAAATGCGAGAAATCTATGTAGCTTATACACGTTTATTTATTGATTTTGCTCTGAGCAGGTCCGTATTATTTCACTGTTTTATCAAAACATATTATAAAAAGTATATTTTATAAATGTGAAGGAAATTTGTACGTTGGCTGGCAAAGGGGGTCAAAACGCAGGTACAAGGCACCGTTACAAGAGAGGTCGGAGAACTCGGTCACACTTTGTCTTTTAACCCCTTCTGGAAATCATATTTAAAGGGCAGGTTTTAACTACCAATACCAGCATTGTTTGATTAGTCTATTTCACGCATTCAACCAGTATTATTCGCCTCATTCGGGCGGGTGTGTTGGTGTAGTGGTTATAAGCATGGACTTGTAAGTGGTAGGACCCCAGCGTATAACTGCTAAATTTTATATTTGTTTAAAAATGTTAATAGTAAAGTAGGTGCTTCTGCCCCCGTCCACGACACCTACTTTGGTAGTTGGAAGGATGTAAAGCCCGCTGAAAATTATTCGCCTCAGAACAGGGACTCTTGTAACTCCTCTTTTAACTTGGGTGCCAGTTAGTGTTACATGAACATTTTTTGTGTTCAAAATCAATAGAGCTACAAGAATATTTAAGTGCGAGAGTTTCTATATATTTATAACTTTATTTTATTTATTACAATTAACTTGTATTGTTATTTTAAGTGAATATATTTATTGTAAACTGTGGGGACTTCTTAATTATATTGTAGACATCTCTTCCTCACTAAAAATTACACGCATACGCCGTTTCAATCAAGCTCGTGCTACACTATCACTTACATAATACTCACTACAACTCAACCAAAAACATTATAATATCCTGATGATGGGCAAACAATTGAAACCGATCGATGACCACAAAATGAAGCAAGCTATCACGGAAAATTTCTCTCTGATCCTTTCCAGCACTGACCCCACCACACTCAATCACAAAAAATGATACATGATTTCAGGATTAAGAACTTTTTATCTACTGAGATTTGTGGTAAGCCAATAAACTAACTTGTATTACTGCACTATAGTTAACGTAACTAAAGACTTAATATAAAGATAAAGTAAGTGAAAAGTGAAGTGAAATATGTAAGCAACTTAGATAGAGAGACAATTCTGTGAGAATAGACTCGGTGATGTTGATTAATGATCCAAACTGGAAGATGTGTGATGGATTAATTATTTGCATGTCACAGATTCTTCTTCTTACGTTGGAAATTCTGAGATGACAGAATTTTAGGCGAAACTTGGTTATGACCCTAAACATAAGATTAGCTTGAAACAATTGAAGCTTGTCTGTGAGTAGAAAAATCAATAGTGGCATTGTCTTGAGGAGTTTGAACAAAAGTGTAGAAAGTTTGTGACAAGCCATTACATATTTATATACATATTCCTTGCTTTATTTATATGCGATGACTGTAGATATGGGAGCAGGCCGAACCCCTGATTTGTATTTCTGATATGTTTAATTTGAGAAATGTGTAAATTAATGCCTATTTTTTCCATCCAACTATCGATCAGGTGATCTTGGACGGATAATATATAGCAAAGACCCCATAAAATCCAGTTCCAAGAATCGAACTCCGTAGCGTGACCCACCTCAGCTTGGCAGTCCATACTTTTAACCACTTAGCTATCACATCTTTTATTTCCTTCATAGTTCGGTGTTTCAATAGATAAAAGGCTAGCTGTGTCACCATTAATTTCATGAAAAGAGTAATACTTTTTACAGATGATTCTCTTCACTTCTACTGACCTCTAAATATGTTTTCAACCACTATCGCATGACCCTCATGTCAAAAAAAAACTCAAAGGAAATGAGAGATGTAAGGACCGATGTAAGAACCCTATTCATCATTTATTTTTTTCTCTGGAGAAGTGAGACTTTTATCAAATACAATGGGTACTAGTCCTTTCATCGAATATCCTACTAAGTTTCTTTTCTAAAGTGTGCACCTTCAGTTTGAAACATTATTTATCAAGAAACATGACATAAAAGCTACACTTGATGACAGCAATCATTCATGTTCAACCACTTGAAACTGTTCACAGATATTATTTATCACCTTTTCTGCCAGATTAAAAAAACGTTACTTACAGACATGCTTCCAACCATGAACATACTTACTGAAAATCTTATAAGTTACAAGTAAAACATTGCAACTTTTAGCGGATGTAAATCGCAAGGAACTAATTTCTGATCTTTACATATTGTTCTACTGTCAATAATCTATAGCAATGCTTGGATGTGAAGATCCATAATTTTGTCCGATTTGTTCACGATTGCTAGTTTAATAATCTTGTTATCCTCACACACTCTCTTCATTTAATTTCTTCCTCTATGGGCCACTACATAGTCTTTGCTAATATTATCCTGACATCTAATCAAAATTTAATCATTCTAGATGCAATCGATTTAGTCAAACTACAGTTTCTTTTTTTTTATATAGGACTTTACAACTACATAATCATGTATCAAGTAAATCTGATGAATGAAACTATGTATAAGAGTAGAGCAGCTGTCCATTGACAACTCTCCCAAATATTTTTAATAAGTGAGAAAGGAGATATATAAATGAAAATTAGGGAATATGGATGAGAAGAGCTTTGGAAAATTATTAGGAAGGATTAATGAAAAGGTTTGATGGGAATGTTAGACTGAGAGGAGAAAGATATTTACGTAATAATTACATAATTACATAATTATTGCATATTTACATTTATTTGTCACTTTGTCAGTAGATCTCTCGGCCACTGACGTTTCAGTCTTTTGACAGGGTTTCCAGGGATGGAATGGGAAGAAAGTTCTTGGATCAAAGGGTTATGATGGTCCGGGAGGGATGCATGGAATTTTTTGTATCGGGATAGAATGAGGTCGCGGACAAAAGGGATATTTAGGTCTTTGTGAATGATGGAGTTAGAAACATAGAAAGGAGCGTTAGTGACTTTACGAAGGATTTTGGATTGGAGGGTAATTGGAGCGAAACTACGGGTGATGATGGCAAACACATCACACTCGTCACTTACGATTTACACAGATACGATATAATTCAAACGGTTGATTAGCTAGTTTAGTTAGCTTGATGAAAACTTTTTGACGTGTAAAACAATTTTCAGATATTGCTTATTGCGTAGGCAGTTGCTTGCTTGTCAAAGTGGTTTGTCTTTGAGAGTTGTTTTTATAAGACTTCTCAATGATTATAAGTACTTAGACGCTTGAGTGGATGTTTCCTTCTTGACACTTCAACGCTGATTTCCAACTTCTTCAAATGTTTTCAATGTTGTAGCCCATTCGTCCAAACAAAGACATGACAAAGGCTGATAATGATACGAAATTTTACATATTCGTCCTAACAGCAATACCAAGATTGTGGGGAGATATGTGCCTACACACTAACCTTGGCAGATAGAGAAGTTATTATATGTCCTGGCCAAATAGAGCGTACCAAAAACACACTGAACCAAGTATGTACAACATTATTGAAATTGAATGCCACAAATTCCACACAAATATAATATGAAATAAATTGTTTTTGAAAAATGTTGGAAATAGAAGTAATAGGTTTATATCTGTGCAGTTAGTATTCCAAATTTAAACAAAATAATTGTAGCCGTTTTTAAGAAAATTCCAAAAAAAACAAACAAAAAAAACGCAGACATCTGTTCCACTTGCGGTTACCGATTTTCTTCAAATTTGGAAATTTAGCAAACTGCTGAAGTATATCAATATTAGGTAGTTGGTAGAAAGATATTGTAACAGCCAGTGGTGCCATCTAGGGTATGAAGTAGGAACCTCAAGTTCTCTTAGTGGCTGCTAGGAAGTGCTGGCGACGCGCTCTAGTTCTTTCTGGAAGGATTGAGAAGATTCTAGAAGATTCTCCACCGGTATAAATAGTGTGACCGCGGAGAGTTGAAAGAGTTTTCTAGTGTTCGTTTGTGGAAAGTGTATAAAAAGTGAACAAAGTGGACTTTTGTGGTTTAAACTGTGAAGTAATTATTATTAAGTGTTGTATTTTGTAATTTATTGTGTATAACAATAAATTGGTGTTTTCTTTATTGAAGTTTAGAGTATTTTATGTATACTAACCCACTTAAAACTAGTTGGAGTAGCTAGTTTACAGGGAAAAACGTTACAATATATTGTACTGAAGTTGTACTTTAAGGAGAATCTTAACTTAAAGTTTCCACAAGAACCATCCGCAATCTACTTTTCTAATAAAAGTGATTCATTCGAGATTTAAATAAATTGTTGTAGCTGTTTTTGATAAAATTGCGAAAAACTAAAAAAAAAAAAAAAAAAAATCAATAAAATAGAACTTTTGGTTGATGGATTTTGCCCGAAACTTTGGTATCAAGTTTGAGCTTCCTACGATCCTTTGTTTGTCAAATATTCCGTTAAAACACATACACAATTATTGGAACATGGTTGGACAATCCATTTCTGCTGGGTAAGTGCTCATCGAGGATTAGTTGGAAATGAAAAGGCTGATTATTTTGCAAAAGAAGCACCATGGTAAATTTTGATGGAAACATGCTGCTACGATAAAAATGATATCAATCAAAGTTCACTAGTTGGATTGGAATAAAAATTGGCTTGATGCAACAAATGGTTCAAATACAAAGTTTTTTTACCCGACAATAATGTTTCTAGATAGCAAAATAAACAATTACAGTTAGCCTATAAGTTATACTATAGGTACTAAGTGGTCATGGATGATTTAAAGCTTATTTGAAGCGAGTCAGTTCTCACGCGTTGGTCTAGTGGCTAGTTGCACTCGCCTTTCGGGTCAGAATTCAGGATTCAATTCCCATGAGGTCAAAGTCTGTGTTGACCCAGCATCGTGATAAAAAGTGGGAAGCTACAGTTAGTAGCGCCCTAAGTAGCGAAGCTGGAACTAAACGGCGTGGGAACTTCGGCGTGCTTACTACAAGCCCCCCCCCTTCAAATCGCCGTCTGGCAAGCTTTGGCCCCTCATGGGCTGTTGCGCCATAGGGTTTTTTTTTTTTGAAGTGATTCAAGATCATTTCTAACTCTTCGTGTTCCTGTTCCGCACAAACTGAAAAAATATTAAACATATTTTACTTGACTACTCTCTACTGGACCCCACCAGAGCCGCCCTAATTCGCAACATAGTACTAATTCTAATTCTTTTCAGAATCATCCTAATTTATCAATAATCTTGGATAAATTGGGACATAGTATTACTTTTATTTTTTCTTTTTTAAAAAAACTGCTGCAACTAACTAACCATACTGTAATTCTGTTCATTATGTTTGATTACAATTGTTGTAAATGTAATTCAGTGCATAAATTATTATTATTATGGAGCATACTGCAAAGTAGGAGAGAGAAAAATACATACACATATTACTAGGAGTAAGAGAAAGTAAAAAAAAAAGAATATTTTTTAACATATAAGTAAAAAATAACATTGAAGGGAATTCCACTACCAAAGCAGGTCTTAAAAATCAATTTATTTCAACGAAAAACTCTTTTATGTTGCACGCGTGGGTATACATTTAAATGGAAAGAATAAATAAACGGCTTGCGGCACATACAAAGAATTTATATTTTCCCCAACTATATAGATGGTTATTTAACAGAATCTCTTTGGTCTCTCTAGCTTATAACTATTATATTATATTTTAACCTTTTATTATTTTTATCTACGAATGAAATATAAGTAAGTTTTTATTGAAAAAAGAAGTTTATTATTATCTGTCTTTCTTTGTATTCAATGGGGCTACAACTAGAGATATAGGTCCTGACCTTCTCGATACGCTTCCCTATTCGTCGTTATTTTTACCAATTACCATCCTATTCGAGTATCATGTAGCTGCCTAGCATCCACGTTACCCTGCTTATCCATCTCATCTTATCCATTTTCCACCTTCTCATTTGATTGAAGAGTTCATGTAGTTGTTTTAGGGTGTTTTGTAGTGGCTTATCCCAGTGACCAGCCTGTATCATAATATTCAGTTTTTCCAGGTCACAACAGGACGCTCTTTGAAGAGCTTGTACTAGTCCTTCGTTGATGCTATGTCTACAATACATTCCTTCAAGGACTACACCGTAATTTGGTTTTCAAACACAAGAATATGCGTAGTTCATCCTACTTGGTTAATAGTCCAGGTTTTTCGGATTCATATACCAGGACATAAGGGGCAGCTTTTTAAGAAATCCATTTGTTACAATTGTTAGACTATATTTTATTGCTATAATTGGAAGAAATATGGTTATGTTGGTCTGATCGATAGTGAGACGTGAAGCCTAAAAATTTAGGCTTAACTACTTTACTACGGAGATCGTAAATAAATTTTTTGAATTTCAGTTTTTTTATTTCAAGTATTTATTTAAAACAAAATAAACGCAATACATACTGATATAAAAAAAAAAAGCCATTACTTTTTCTCACTAGTGTAATAAAGTAACATTATTCAACTCTAAATAGCAGCAATATGGTGAAAACAAGATCAAAACAAATTCCAGATATAAATTTTTGAAATTCTATGGATACTATACAATTCATATGACACAACATGCGTAGAATAAGTTTTTACGCTTTTCAACACAGAACCTCCCAAAAATACCCCCCCCCCCTCTACGCTCCTAGGAGAAAACGTTCGTTTGCTTTTTCACGTGAGAAACGTTCGCTTTTTACCAAATAATTTCCACAGTATTGGGAAGTGAGTAGTTCTGAGGACTGCATTGAAGATGTATGTGAGAAATAGAAGGGCTTTTTTAGGAAGCTGAAAAAGAATTTGAGAAGTTATAAGGTCATATCCAGGACTTTTTTTTTTAGGAAGTTTTCTAATTTCGTTTAGAATTTCAGACGGTGTGAATGGTTTAGGAGGCAGAGACAGAGGTAAGGGAACGGGAAGGCTTGATATCACGTCTTCGTTGTTTTGTGCATCTTGTAGGTCTTGATATGGAGTGAATACTGAGGCGAGGTGTGTAGCAAAGAGATTGGCTTTTTCTTCGTCAGTTTTGGCCCATACGCCGTTATGTTGAAGAGGAGAGGATGTATGTTGTATTTTAGTAAATGTTTTGTGGCAGTCCATAAAGAATTATCCTTATTTGTTAATGTTTCAGTATATTTGGTGTAGTTAGTGTTGTAATTTTCGTATATTTCCTTTTTCAGCTGTCGGGTTAGATGGTTGAACAGTCTTTTGTCTGAAGGATATCTTGTTCGTTGCCATTTGGCTCGTGCTTTTCTTTTGCGTGTGATGAGCGTGCGTATGTGTATCGGAAGATTATAGGCAATGGGTTTGTGATAGAATACATTCGTTTTTGTAGTTGCCGTCCAAATGCTTTGTTGTATTGAGATAGTTAGGTCGTATACATTATGGTCTAGCTGTTGGGAAGTCTTTATTGGCACTTTTAATCAAGCGTCATGGCACAGTTTCTGTTCAAGCGTCATTCGAATAGATCCCAATCGACAGGTCCGGTAATAAGGGTGGGCTTCAGAGGTTTTGGTATAGGGGAGAGATCTAACACAAGTAAGACAGGGCTGTGGTCAGAAGAAAGGTCATTTAAGGTAAATGTATTGGTGTGCAATGTAGAGATGCTGTTGCAAATGAAGAAGTCGAGAAGGTCAGGGCGTTTAGATAAGGAAGAAGGCCAGTATGTTGGATGTGATGGAGAAAGAAAGGCGTAATTGTTTAAAGATAGGACAGGGTAAGACACGTCCGCGAGGGTTGGAGGCTCGACTACCCCAGTAGGGGTGTTTTGCGTCATAGTCGCCACCACAAATGAAGTTAGGACTGAGCGACTGGAAGAATGTAGTAAACTGGGTATGGCTGATGGTTTTGTTCTGGGACAATATACAGCTGCTAGGGTATAAGGAAAAGGATAGCATTGCAAGGAAACTGCAGTGGATTGGAGATAGTTGAGCGAATTAGAAGGCATTAGAAAATGAGATAATGATTTACGTATAAGGATAGCTGTGCCACCATATGCGGTACCATCCGGATGATCGGTCCTGTTTGTCGTATAGTCAGGAAGTGAAAATAAGATCTGTCTGTGAAGTGAGTTTCAGAAATGAGCGCAATGTCTATTCGTCTGTCACGTCTAGTTCTTGTCTGTGATTGTTAAGTCCGTTAGCGTTCCATAAAAGAATTATTAGAGAATACTAGGTTGCAGGCATTAAGGTTTGAGATGGGGGAGGAGATTTTTTACAACAGATGTGAGGAGTGAGATAAGAGGTGTAATTAAAGATTTGAATTCATTGATAAAGGAGGTCAGTACGTTGGTAATGTCTGCATTTGTGAGGATGCTGGCAGTAGCTCTTAGTATGGCCGTATTCCTGGCACCTCTTGCACTGTATGATGTTTCTCTGCTTGTACGGTTCTTCCACTTTTATTTCTGTGTAAAACAGTGACTGAAGGTTGAAAATGTCTTGATTGTTGGCCTGCGGTTCTAAGTCAACGAAGAACATAGGAAGTGTCTGTTTTGTGACTGGGTGAATTACAGGAGAGACTCTTCTGAATCTGTGACCGAGTTCCGTCAGGTCCTTTTGGATTATATCCAAAGGTGTGCTTTGGTGAAGATGTCTTATTACAATGCGGTAGGACCTTTCTTCATTTATCTGATAGGTATGATATTCAACTTTCTTGCCTATTAAGTTTTATTATTTTTCTATAATCGTCTGGAGTTTTTGAATTGATTATGACATCAGTAACCCTTGATTTACAAAGAAAATTGTCTCTTCCCACTAGTTGGATAAATGCATTACAAAGGTCTGCATAATTAAGTACATTTTTAACATAAATTGGAGGAGGTAATTTTGTCTCTAGAGTAGCTGTATGATTGGTTTCCATTGAGTCCGAAACCGAAAGTATTGCAAATGGGTTTTTGGAAAGAATTCCAGGTGGAGCTATAACGTTTAATGAATCTGTGGCCGTAGTTGTGCAAGTTGATGGCGCATTTTCTATATTTTGTTCACTAAATACATCTAGAATTTTTTTTGAAGTTGATGATTCATCCGAGGATAAATCTTCTGTTTCACCCATTTTTTTAGTAATCATTGTAAAATAATTTAGAGAAAACAAAATAATAATGGAGACAAATTAACGTCAGCTATATAAATAAATTTGTTTTTAAAGTTTATAAGTTAAAATAATTGAAAAAACAAAACAAAAACAACACAGCCATTATTATAAAAATTAAAGAAAATAACAAAAACCTACCGCAATAAAATTTCTAATCTTTTTGTCTGATATGATGAGTGGCCAAGGGTGCTGCCCCTCCCACCGATACTAACAACACACTATCACCACTATTATATGTTCTAATTACATTAAACAAGTTCTAACCTTTACGAATTATTATTATTTTTTTAAATAATAATAAATAACGTTAAACGTCACTAATTAATTAGAAAATATTCCACAGAAAAGTACTGTTCACTGTTGGAAAGAATATTAACTTTATACAAGCACACAACCAAGAAAATTGTGACTATAAATGGGAAAAATATTGACCTCACGAAGGTCAATCGAGAACTTGAAATATAATTTAAAAGTGATTTTTTTTTTTATCTATAAAGGTTGAAAATACAAATTTTAGCCACTAATTTTTGTGGAATAATTAATTGTCTCATTAATCAGTTGTTGTAGAAAAAATATGTTTTCTTTTATTTATATATATATATATATATATATATACAAATATGCAGTTTCTTTCTTGTAAAGTTAACTGCAAAAGAAAAAAAAAAAATGATGGTGATAAATATGCGACTCCATTATGCTTTCTTTTCCATCAGGTATACACAAGAAGGAGATATATTCCGTAAAGGTTTGCTGAGAGAGTTCGTTCTGTAGGACCAAGTATATATAACGGTGTTTGGAGTGAAGAGTATTGTAGTATGTTCGTTCGGTTATGGGTAAATCCTCCTCTAGAACCGTGGATGAATACTTATGGATATGAAAAGCTCCCTGGTGATTTTTTTTTGTTCTTTCTCTTTATTTTTGCAGAAAGAATATGGTAAATAGAGAGAAAAACTCTTTTAGAGAGAAAGTGTGTAAAAATATGTTCATAAGAGAAGGAGAGAATTCAACAGTTTGTAGTTTTTAGGAAATGATACATATATATTCTGCAGTCGTTATATAATGGAACAAATAATTACATTAACTTTATTGAAGGATGTTCAACTATCAATCTTAGTTTTACGCAGTACTGCCATATATCCCTATTACATAAGTATTAATTATTAAATTAATCATGAAAATAGTTATTTATTTAATTATTAAAGGATGTGTGACATCACACACATCATTTCAACTTATTTTACGACTATATCATCTATATAATATTAATTAGAATTAAATGTATTGCAAAAAAAAAAAAAATCGAATTGGTCGAAAATCGGATATCAGACAAGTATGCTATTATTATTATTATTATTATTTATTATTTATTTGTTTTCGGCACCCCATACAAATAGAATTCCCCTAGAGTCAGGCTACATTTTATCAATCATTACTATTTACCATTTACATATTTACAAATATTAAAGCAAAAACAATATGAAAGAAACTGAGAAAACTAAAAGAATACTTGCTTACAAATAACATAGAATAAATAAGTAAATAGATGGCAGCATAAAGTGAAAAGAAGCTTCCTTAGAGAAATTAAATTAAATAATCAATAAACTATAGAAATTAAAATGAAGTAAATAGCAAATAAAGTAAGAACAATTATAAAAGCAAAATGAAAGAAAGTGTGGGCTCGATCTCTGTGTTGTTCACCATTAAATCGAATAAATCACAGTTTTTCAATGACGAAACTAGCTCAATATAATATTACACTGTCAGTGGACTATCGTGTTCAAGGTTAGTGTAAAATTGGTGCACACTAACGTGACTTAAAAGTAGAAAATATTAATTAATAAGTTGTATAAAATTTGTGTTAAGCTTGATAATCAGTACGACCAAAAAAAAGGAGTGGGGAGATAAGGTACTCTTACCTTATCTATGTGAGTGTATGTATTTACTACAGTGAGCCGCCCATTCTTACCACTTAAACTTAGCACAGGCATTAAATCTACTAACAAGAAAGGTATTGTCGCTAATTATCTATAAACATATTACAATATTATTCTTTATATAGTGAATCCTAACAATTCAACAGAAGCGAAGATTGATCAACTTTTATTAACTGTTTCTAATAAGTGTCAAGAACTGAATAAATTAAATTTGAGCCATAACGACTTAATTACGAAAGTTAGCGACTGTCAAACAAAAATATCTGACTTTATTTCTCTTTTTCAACAATTAGTTTCTGTTAAAGAAGAAAATGCTTTACTAAAACAACAATTGCAAAAAGGTTCAATACAAACTAGACAATTTATCACAATAAAATTTGGATAAAACATATAAACATTAGAGGAATTCCGTTTAAAAATGATGAAAATCATGAATCTATCTGTACTATAATTTCTGTGGCTCTGAAATATGAACTCTTTGTCAGAGATCTAGATAAATACTGTAACGTTTTTCCCTCTAAACTAGCTACTGCAACTAGTTTTAAGTGGGTTCGTATAGATAAAATACTCTAAACTTCAATAAAGAAAACACCAATTTATTGATATAAGCAATAAATTACAAAATACAACACTTAATAATAATTAATTCACAGTTTAAACCACAAAAGTTCACTTTGTTCACTTTTTATACACTTTCCACAAACGTACACTTTGTTTGTAACTAGAGAACTTGTCCAAAACTCTCGGCGGTCCTACTATTTATACCGGTGGAGAATCTTCTCAATCCTTCCAGAAATAACTAGAGCGCATCGCCAGCGTTCCTAGCGGCCACTAAGAGAACTTGAGGTTCCTACTTCCTCTCCTAGATGGCACCACTGGCTGCGTTACAATACTTTAGAATTATTAATCATGATAAAACATATAGTAATATTTTACGAATGGAATTCCTCATCGATAGGAATAAAACTTCATGAAACATGTGAAAAGCTACAAAAACAATCTAAACTAAACAGCTCTCACTAAATCTCAGTCAAATTGAAGAAGAGAAGAACAACAAAAATCTACGTTAACGAAGTTATGGGTGCCCACAAATAG
The DNA here is from genome assembly GCA_011037195.1 of Triatoma infestans. NCBI lineage: Eukaryota > Metazoa > Arthropoda > Insecta > Hemiptera > Reduviidae > Triatoma > Triatoma infestans. Next base: position 26,068 of record JAAEAF010002487.1, on the reverse strand, counting down.
AGAAATATTCAGCTGAGCTAAACAGCTGCAAAAAGGTGGTAATCTGGATTATGTGTGGTACAAAAATGGACAATTCTTGATAAAGAGAGAGCTGATTCCCTTTCACGAGTATCAGCGATAAAGAATATCTCAAACAGTTAAAATAACGTACCATATTGATTCTTCTGAATTTAACACTGATAGCGATGGTAATAATAACAAGGACAAATATGTTTATTAATGAAACGTTTTCTGCGATTTTCTTCATAAACATACCAACGGATTTCCACTAAATTTGAGATATTAATTATAAATACAAATACATAACACTTTTGTTTGCAAAGTTTTTTCCGCGAGAAAATAGATATTAGAGAAGTTCTTGATGGGGGCTTCTGAAAGGTCCATACTTCTTCAAAGAATTGTGAAACTATTAAAAATTTAATTAAAAATTATAAGATTGTCAATATGTATTTCTCTTTCTCTTGCACTATGTAAATTGTGCAGTAAGAGAAAGTGTTTTATTTACGTATTTTGGTCACAATCTGGAGAACCGTTCAGATGTGCCCACTTCAGGATAGATCATTGCAATTGACTCGCCTACTCTATATTAATTAGTAAATCTTGTGCATAATACTGTCTTTTAAAGTATTTTAATTACGATAACCGTATATGTAACTAAAAAAAAAAAATCCTTTATGACTTCTTAATTAAGAGAGTATAATATAATGTATATAAAAAACGTGAATAAAAGAAACGTTCTTACAAACTCTAGATTGTAAAGAAATATTTTTAATTTCATTAAGATTTATTTATTTATTTATTTATTTTTAAATAAAAAAAGATGACCTAGTTAATCACAGCATTATTTATTTGAAATTTCATTATTTAATTGAAAAAATTACATTTAATTAATAACAATTTATATATAGCGAAGTTTCTTTCACATTTCCTTATCAAGGATATAAAATATCCATGGATCTATGAAAATAGAGAATATTTAGAGATAAAGTGTTACATGCGCTTCTGCTGAAATCACCACTGACGTTACTAAAAAAAAATTCGTCGAAAAGTAGCCATACATGAAGCCTATGAAGGCATTTAAGGCCAAGGCATATAGCTAGAGATATTGGTCAACTTCATTCGAATTAAGGAGATCACCCTTATAGTTTAGCCATTTTTAACCTCATATAATCTGTTTATAATAACTTTTATTTATGTAGAAAAAGCCATATTTTGCATAATCTCCAAGCAACGCCCGCTAAAGGGGCGGGCAACCTGGACATTTTTCCGGGACGCCCAAATTTAGAGGCGCTAATCTTGGCTGTAAGTGTGAGAAAAATATTAATGTGTTAAATAGTCAATTAATAGAAAAATTTCACATATCGATTTTTTTGCGTTCGCTAAAAATTTACATAATATAATGTCTAATTTAAATAATTAATTATTGAATAATTAACGCAGAATTTGTAAAGTACGATGCTTAAACTTGTTTGAACATGCATATACTTCTCTGAACAGAATAGCATTAGCACGCGAGCAGAGAGAGCTTCTTCAGCTTGTGTTTGAACATCCATAGACTTGCTTAAAAAATATATATATATATAATTATATTCTTAAGGGGCGGCAATTTGTTATTTTATCCGGGGCGTTGTAACCTCTAGAGCGGGCGCTGCTCCAAGACAATTTTATATTCTCGTATTGCACTCAGAGAAAGTGTTGAACTTGTTAGAATTGAGTTTTCTACTGTAATACATGTTACTTAGGTTTTTAAAAATATATTTTTATTTTATGGTCTATGTGTGAGTGTAAAAAAATAAAAAAAATATCTCTAAAACAAAAAAATAATTGCAGGCAGCACAATCTTAAAATTTTTGTATGATACCATCATGGTGAAATGTTGTTGGTATGATGTGTGTGTTGTATGTTAGTAAGTATTGTATCACGAGCGGTTTTGTAAAGGGGCTTGTGAGTGTGCATGTTTAAGATAGAGATAGAAGTATTAGAAATAGAGAATAAGTACCATTTTTAAAAAAGTAGTTTAGCTATATATTAATTTAATAAATTTACAAGGTAATTATTAACTGTGACTCTTGAATTAACTTATAAAAACACAGAATCAAATACTTAGTAGCTAGATTGATTTAACTCAAAATGTTTGAACTTATAACTGGCATTGATGTTAATTCCTTGATTAATCCTGGTAGAATGTCTACTACAGACTCTCTTTTTGAATACCGTATTTAAACTCTTTCTTTAAAGAATGCCTTCTCTTACTAGTTCAAATCCTCCCCTGTAAGAAGGGGCAAAAAGGTAAAGGTGACAAAGTTTTTGAACTCTTCTGTAACGGTGTCTTCTGCCTCGGTGACCAACCAACTTCCATTTTTATTTCAAATCATAATTTTCTTCAAATTATATTTATATATATAATTTCTGACATCCATCACAACGGCAAAGGTTTAGGTCAAAATCCATCAATCCAGTTTCCATGGTTTCTTTTCCCCTGATATTCTCAAACATGGCCCCCCCCCCAACGATTTTCTTCAAATTTCTTATAATATATTCAACTTAAAAGCTCTCTAGGAAAAGTGATTTTTGAATGGTTCCTGTAGAGTGCTACATTCAACTTTTTTCTACACTGCTGTAATAGGATCCAAAAAATGGAGAGAAACACAAAAATACCAGTGTAGTTACTCACTACCTAGGCCAGAGTAGGGTGGGAGATTGTGGATTTATACAGCCGAGCTTGCCCTACACGTGGACAGTTTTGCAACAGATTATGAGTTTACAACCAGTTAGCAACCTACTACTACCCTACTCTTCGCTTAGTCTAAATCTCTCGCTACCTAATTTCTATTATACGTGTCAAGCCTTGGCAGTTTTGTGTCTCTCTTTCATTATGCAGTATTCAGTATTTATTCCAGCTTATTTCTCAAACATACTTTCTCACTAATTTTCTCTCTTTCTCATATCTAATATACTACCATTTCAAGGCAATATAATGGTTCCATCATCTATCTATTAGTAAGTTACAAAAAATGATTGCTAGTGTTATAAATTAAAACAAAAAGTAATAAACGGTTAATTGTGACTTACGAAGCTTTTCATAATTTACTTTAAAACGGGTCCAACTATATTCTTTAAACTTTGTATACTAATTGGGCAGATATTAAAAACTTTCACTTTAATTTTGAATCATATTTCAGCAAAAAGTGATGTGTGCATTCTTTGGGATATGTTAGATTTTAAGTGTTATTAGAGTCTTATCTGGTTTATACTCTCTTCTGGTCTAGAATGTAATTAATTACGTTCAGATACTATCAACTTTTGTCTGATAACTAACATATTGTAACGCAGCCACTGGTGCGATCTAGGAGAGAAAGTAGGTACCTCAAGTTCTCCTAGTGGCCGCTAGGAAGCGCTGGCGGCGCTCTAGCTCACTCTAGAAGAATCGAGAAAGTTCTAGACCCTTCTCCACCGGCATAAATAGTGGGACAACAGTCAGTTTAGAAGAGTTTTCTTGTTACAAATTAAGTGTACGTTTGTGAAAAGTGTATAAAAAGTGGACAAAGTGAACTTTTGTGGTTTAAACTGTGAATTAATTATTATTAAGTGTTGTATTTATAATTTATTGTGTAAAACAACAAAAATTGGTGTTTTTCTTATTGACGTTTAGAGTATTTTATCTAAACAAACCCACTTAAATGTAGTTGCAGTAGCTAGTTTAGAGGGAAAAACGTTACAATATAATACCCCCCTCTTATATTTTTTTTTTGTTTATGTTAGGCAATTAAACTTGAATAAAAAATTTGCGAATTGAATAAAATTTATGAATTTTATAATATTGTATAATAATTGCAGGCAGACTAAATATCTTTTGAAAGTCTCTAATTAGTTTCATTTCTAGTTAAATCCGCTACTGAATGAATTCTGAGATATAATACAAATATATTATGAAAAAAGTTGGTGAGGATTGGTCAAGAAAGAAATATTCAATTATGCCAACGTTTCTACAGAGTTTCCTGTCTTTATCAAGTCTTTAATATATATAGATAGTCGTGAACATGTGGTGAAAGAATTTTTAAACATACACATTTTTACTTTCTCTTACTCTTAGTAAGAGGAAGTATTGTAATCGTGTCAAATTTTCGATTTCACCGGAAATATCCGTTTTGAGGTCCCCTGAGTCTAAAAAAGTGGTTTTTAGCAAATGGTGTGTGTGTGTGTGTGTGTGTGAGTGTGTGTGTGTGTGTGTGTGTGCATGTATGTATGTGAACACCATAGCTCAAAAACCAAAAACCGTAGAAAGTTGAAATTTGATATTCCGTTTAGAGGTCACCATGGGATCTGACTGTACGTTATCTGTCAAAATTCCTCAACCGGAAGCACCACTTTACTAGTTGGATTTTTTACTTTTTTGCGATTTTCTCAAAAATGGCTCCGACGATTTTTCTTTAAACTTTAAACATCAACCACACATACAAAGAGCTACACTTTTATTTGAAACATTTCTCCGGAAAATGCATTGAAAGGGCACTTTTGGGGGGAGGGGTGGGGTTAGGTTTCCATCTAAAGTGCTATTTCAGTTTATTAGACAATTCTGTCATCTAAATAATGTTAATTAGAATTAAATATGTTGTTGAAATTCCGAGTTTGAAAAAAATCGGATAACCGGAAGTGCGTTTACTTTACCACTTTACTAAATGATTTATTCACTTTTTCGCAATTTTCTCAAAAATGGCTCCGACGATTTTTTTGAAACTTCGTATATAAACTAAACATGCAAAGATCTACAACTTTTATCTAAAACATTTCTCTGGGAAAATTTCTTTTAAGAGCACTTTAGGGGAGGGGTGGGGTTAGATTTTCATCAAAGTGGTATCCTAGTTCATTATACAATTCTATCATCCAAACATAATTAGTTAGAAATAAATAGATGGCTGAAATTCCGAGTTTCAAGAAAATTAGTAAACGGAAGTGCGCTTTTACTGAACAGTTTTTTCAGTTTTCGACGAATTTCATTAAATTTGGTACACAAACTATAAAAATTTGTCAATTATCATTTTGAGAACTGGAGTAAGAGAAAGTTGTATGAGTGTTTCACACCAGATTTTTTACATCGCAGAAACATAAAAAATGAAACTAGTAAATTTAATTTTCTTTTTTTTTTATGTTTCTGCGATGTAACAAATGTGTATGTTTAAAAATTCTTTCCCCACATCTTCACGACTATCTATATATATTTTAAAGCCTTGATAAAGACAGGAAACTCTGTCGAAACGTTGGCATAATTGAATGTTTCTTTATTGACCGATCCTCACCAAATTTCTTCATAACATAATTCAACAACGGTCAACAAATACTTTTATATATAATACAAAGTTTGTTTCTACTGCTTCTAAGTGAAAACGCTATTAATAAATATTGTCATAGACTTGGAATAATTTCAAATTCCAAAGTGTTATTAATTTTTTAGTCTAAGTTAAAAGAAATCACTATGAGATATACGTGAAAAGCGATTTGAAATTAATCTGAGTAATAGCAATTAAAAAGTAAAGTATCTATACACAACTAAAGACCTAATTAACTACGTTTTAAACGTAAAATACTAATTACTAATATTTAAAATTCCATTAGGTAATGAACTTGAAACTAACGAATAATTACAAAATATACTCAATGATAACAATTTGGTAAAAATAAGGTCATGTTATCTACTTCCAAGTTAATTAATTAAATTAAAAAAAACATTTTAGATTTAAAGAAAAAAAAAATTGGCCTTGAAGAAAGGGAAAATAATATAACTAAAGTGATTATAAAAAATTCCAACAAATAATAACAATATAAGCACCCAGTGATAAAGATTTGGTAAACTGAGATCATGTCATCTCTTTTTTATAAGTAATTAATTTAAATTAAAAAAATAAACACTTTAAATTTAAATAAAAATAAAATTAGGCCTGAAAAAAAAAAAAAAATAGGAAAACCACAAAGAAATATTTTCAAGAAATTTATCTTCGATATCTTTGTGTAAACAATGTCCGTTTTTCAATAATTAATGATCTGAAGTTAAGTGTATTGTACGATTTGTACCACCTCCACAAAAAAAAACGAAGGCGCACCACCCCAAGGGACAAAGTTTGAGAGTTGAAACTTTCACCATATAATTAATTATTCAATTCTAAGAAGTTTATGATCATAAGACTAGAATGATGAACAAACAAAATTTAGTTCATGTCCCAAGATATCGTTGAATTATTAAACAGCAGTCATTAGAGAGAATTTTTTTTTTTTAATTATTAAAGAAAGGTGACTCAAATTAGCCATATTTACAAAATATTCGACAATTAGAAATATTGGTCCAACCTGCTGCATTGTTGACGGCTTTGACCAGCGGAGGCATTGCCAGAAAAAAAAAAATCTGGTGTGAAACACTCACACAACTTTCTCTTACTCCAGTTCTCAAAATGATAATTGACAAATTTTATAGTTTATGTACCAAATTTAATGAAATTCGTCGAAAACTGAAAAAACTGTTCAGTAAAAGCGCACTTCCGGTTTACTAATTTTCTTGAAACTCGCAATTTCAGCCATCTATTTATTTCTAACTAATTATGTTTGGATGATAGAATTGTATAATGAACTAGATACCACTTTGATGAAAATCTAACCCCACCCCTCCCCTAAAAGTGCTCTTAAAAGAAATTTCCCAGAGAAATGTTTTAGATAAAAGTTGTAGATCTTTGCATGTTTAGTTTATATAAGAAGTTTCAAAAAAATCGTCAAAGCCATTTTTGAGAAAATTGCGAAAAAGTGAATAAATCATTTAGTAAAGTGGTAAAGTGAACGCACTTCCGGTTATCCGATTTTTTTCAAAGTCAGAATTTCAACAACATATTTAATTCTAATTAACATTATTTAGATGGCAGAATTGTCTAATAAACTGAAATAGCACTTTAGATGGAAACCTAACCCCATCCCTCCCCCAAAAGTGCCCTTCAGTGCATTTTCCCGGAGAAATGTTTCTAATAAAAGTTGTAGCTCTTTGTATGTGTGGTTGATGTTTGAAGTTTAAAGAAAATCGTCGGAGCCATTTTTGAGAAAATCGCAAAAAAAGTAAAAAATCCAACTAGTAAAGTGGTACTTCCGGTTGAGGAATTTTGACAGATAACGTACAGTCACCTCTAAACGGAATATCAAATTTCAACTTTCTACGATTTTTCGTTTTTGAGCTATGCTGTTCACATACATACATACACACACACACACACACGGACACACACACACACGGACACACGGACACACACACACACACACAGACCATTTGCTAAAAACCACTTTTTTGGACTCAGGGGACCTCAAAACGGATATTTCCGGTGAAAACTCTATATCGAAAATTTGACACGATTATAATACTTCCTCTTACTAGGAGTAAGAGAAAGTAACGAGTGTAACTGGATCCCAATAAATAAAGATTCATAAGATGCGAAGATCAAAGATCAACCTAGTTGATCCTAGTTGAAAAATTTATAGATCAAAGTGAAAAAAAAACAATTTATGATTTATTTGTCCTTATCAAGGTATTCAGGTGAAAGTTGATACTCTTCGAAAGCCAGGTGAAAGATTGTGATTTTGCTCAAATCAACTTTGCTGTTATGGAATTGCAAGAAGAAAGTGAAGATGAATTTTTTACTTCATTTGCAAATTCAGATAAATAGATAGATAGACAATTTATTTGTTTAAACTTCAGTTTTTACAAATAGAGATGGGTCAGTACAATAAATTACAGAAATGACAAATAAATAGAATACAAAAATCAAGGTAAAATAAAACATAACTCATTTAGTTTACAAAAATGAAACAAACTACAAAAATAAATTAAAGGAAATTGAATATGTTATCTAACTATATATTAAATAAATAAATAAATAAATAAAAGACACTTCATCGGAAACAAAAAACAAACTGAAATAATAATTCTGGACAATGCTAATTCTGGCAAGAAAATAAATATACATAAAACTTGAACTATAAAGGCACTTTAGAGTAAATCAAATAAAACAAATAACACGGAATTATTAATTTATAAGTTTCCTTAGTGACATGGCGTGTAGAAAGTAATTGTAAATATTGTTCAGTTTTTGAATGTGATGAAGATCGTTTAATAGTGAGCTAACGGCAATAGTGCTGCTTACATAGTCGTGCAAGCATAACAATCTTAAATGATTCAAGGCTGAACAAGTAAATAAAATATGGTTCAACGATTCTGGTGCTCTGTTATATATAATACATATCTCACTAGCCAGAACCGAATAGTATCTACCAGAGATGGAAAATCTTAACAAGTTGTCTGAGGACAACCGGATTTGGCATATAAATTTAATTTTTTTTAAATTAATTCTAAGTCGAAGGTAGTGCCCTCAGTCTCACCTAGTGTGCCCACAGTCCTGTAGATTGTATTGTACTGAGAGTTTACAGCACGATTTATATCCAATGACAAACAATGATTTCTCATTCTCAGTACCAAGTCCGATAGGCTAGACTGAACAGTACGCAAATCCTGTTCCAACCAGAAATTATCAGCACCGACCATTATTAATAGCGACCTCAATTGTAAACCCCAGTTGTAATCAATTGTCACCCCTTCCCGTCTGACCATATTCCAAAAACAGATCCTAGGCAATCTAGAATCGAGCATTTGCAATAATTTCACCCACCACTTAAGCATAGCCCTGAACATAGTAGCGGCACTTTCAACCATTCACATCCAGTTTCCAATCGAACCAAATAATGAGGCGTGTTAATAAGCAAAGACAACACGCTCTTCAAGAAACGCGTTTGAATCGCTTCAACCCGTTTAGTATAAAGACAAGCCCAAAACTCGGCACCGTACAGGAAAGTTACTCGCACAATTGCTTTGTACATGGTCATCATAGCGTCCCAACTATCTGCACGAGATCGCAACAGAATAGTAGGGACCCTATTGGTTGCTATGTTCGCTTTTCTTTCGGAATGGGACAATGCATGCAAAAACTTCCCGGATGAGCTAAATTTGACACCCAAATACGTTGGTCATTTCTATTGGCCTATTCCCATACCAATGGCGCTGTTTTAGGATCCTGCCTTTCCCATGAAATATGACAACTTCTGTCTTTTCTGTATTGACAGACAGACCAGTAGATTCACAATAAGCATTGAGAATTCTCAATTTTCGTTGCGCATCCAACCAAGATTCTGCCAGTATCACTATGTCATCGGCGAACAGCAGCATTAGGAGGTCGCAAGTCCTAGAAATAGACAGACCTTCTGCTCTTGATCGCCGGAAAAATGTGACAATATCTGTCATAAACAAATTAAACAAAAGCGGTAACATAGATTCTTCTTGTAGTACACCCTCAGTAATCTCAACTTTACGAGAGTAAGCATTATTAAAATTTATAACAAAACTGGCATTATTGTACCATGATTGTAAAATGTTTATAATTTGTATACTAACACCTAAAGAGGAATGTTATGTCATAACTTATCCCAAAGTTTGTTATGACATACGGAATCAAACGCACGTTTCATATCGACAAATATCCCATAAACATTCCTCCTATTCTGAATTCATGCGCTTATTACAGATGACAAAACGAACAAATTGTCAAGGCAACTACGTCCAGCTCTAAACCCAGACTGTTCATCGGGTATAGTACCATTTTCACTCGCCCAGCCTGCTACACACGAAGTCAAAATATTAGTGAAAATTTTAGCGACCGAACAAATCAGGGCTATTCCCCTATAATTCGCGGGCTCTTTAGGATTTCCTTTCTTATGAAGCATCCTCAGTTCTACAGCAAACCATTTCTTAGGTACTACCTCATGGGTGAAAATTTGATTAAAAAATTAAGGAGTTCCCATGCAGGAGTTAAGATGGTATAAAATTCATTTGCGATTAAATCAACACCTGGAGCTTTATTCCTTTTGCAAGATTTTAATGCAGCCTGTAATCTATAAGGGTTATTGCCGAATCGAGACATGGGACAGTTCCGAGCATTCCTGCTGGAGTATGCAAGGATCTAGAAGGATAAAGATTTGTGAGGTAATTTTCGAAGTCATTTACAGTAATATTTCCAAAGCAATGATTTTGGAGATAAATTTCTCACTACAGACCAGAACTCTTTGGAATTTTTAATATTGGCTATTGCGGTTTGTAAAAAGAGCTGATAATTTAATTTACTAGATTTTAATAAGGCCCTGTATTCTTTTCGACAAGTAATATAAGTATTCACTTCATTCATGCCGAAATTACTTCTTTTTAATTTCCTATGACAAAGTTTTAATTGTTTCTTTGCCATTCTACAGTCATAATTAACCCATACATGCTCCTTAAACTTCCTCTGCCGAAAAGTTGCTTTTTTGACCGTCCCAGAATTAGTCGCGGCAACAGTAATAACATTGTACAGGTTTTCTAGAAGCTCATCCACTTTACAGCTATTAAAATAAATTAGTGAGGTCGATGCTAAATAAAATTGATAATTTCCTAAAAGGTTATCATTCCAAGAAAACTTACTCTGTGCAAGCATATTATTAATGTTACGATTATCAGAACTAAATAGGGAGATTCCTCTTTTTATCTTGAGCAGACAACCTGAATGGTCAGAAACGCCAAGAATAGCGAGAACCTCAAAATCAACAACATCGTTCAAGCTCGGTCCATTCACCCATACTAAATCAATTACCGAATTACCTATATTAGACAAATAAGTAAATTTCCCAGGTGAGTCAGAGAGGCTACGACCATTACATACAATATATCCAAAATTCTCAAAAAAGTTTACCAGCTTCCTACCCTTAGAATCAACAACTCTATCTAAGGTACACCTGTCATTATAGAAGCAGGTATCCTCAAATATCTCCTCATTATATTCATTTAAATTTCGAATCCGGCAATTAAAATCACCCATTATAATAATTTTTGTAATGTGATCATCAGTATTTTCAATTTCCATCAACAAATCTGAAATGTGCTCAATACAACTATTAATATCACAAGAAGGTTTAAAATATATTAAACACACCATATACGACTCAATCAGAAATCAATGAAAACAATTAAACAGTAACTGAATGTAAATAATACTTTAAAAGAGAAATTATTCTCAATACATAAAGCCAGCCCACCACTTTAGTGGCATTACTATAAACAAAATTAAAATCTTTCAAAAACTCGGGAACTTGAAAACTGTTATCAATAAGCCACGTCTCACTAAGACCAATAACATCAAAATTATTGAACAAGTCTTTTTGGGAGGCATCTAAATCAAATAAATTTTTAATACCGCAAGCATTCCATGAAAAAAAAATTAAAAGTATTAAATGATGAATCAGATTGAGTCTCAACAAAAGAATTATTACTCAATTCACTATTGAGAAATTATAAACCTTAGAAGAACCCTGGTTGAAACAACTGCTGGTATCCAGTGACAGATCTGATTGCTATTCCGGACTTGAAACAATTTTTCTTCTCGATCGTGTACTTGGCCTATTATTTATCGGAGTTTTGGTTAACCACTTCTTTAAAGTATCTTCAACTCTGTCAGTGTTTTTTTTTCTTAACTTCTCCCTTCTTCAGTTTACCTTTAGTTTTCCTAGCTTCCACATTCTTTATTGTTTTAGTCGAACGATTATCCTGTTCCGTATTAGCGTCTTCGACATCGTCCGAAGATGAACTCTCGCATATAGGTGCTCCAGCTAACGGTTTCAACTGCCGCTCCAGCGTAAAGATTTGACCACCAACAAACAGCTTGTCACGGCGAAAATGACATCTTAAACCAGATTCTATGGCATCTATTTTGTATGGTAACAGCTGCCTCCTAATGCTCCTCATCTCAGGGGGATAATCGTCCGCAAGACCTATTTTAGTACCAGAGCAGAGAGCTTCTTAGATATTCTGAGAATTTCTCTTTTGCGGGTAAAGCAAGCTAATTTAATAAGAACTGGACGGTTACGTATTGGATCGCGTTTACCTAGCCGTTGAAGCCAATTAATTTCCATTTTGCTAATACCAATCTCTAATTTATTACAAATAATGTCCAACACCAAACTTTCAAGATCCTCATACAACTCCGCAGATGTTTCTCTTACAATATATAAAAGAATATTGTTCCTACGATTAGTGTTGGAAAATTTTGTTTTTTGTTCTAATAAACTCAGCCTCTCTTCCATTTTTTTAAGCTTTTCTTCAACTCCATCAATTCTTGTGCTATGAGATAATAGCAATTTATTTACGTTCTCTAGCACCTCTAACTTTGAATTATCTATTTTCTTTTCTAAATCAATAAACCTCTTATCCATATCTTGCAATTTACACATTATTGCTTCAAAAGCTGACTTCATAGAGTCTCCAGTGTCCGACATAATTGAAGTTAAACTTAAAATGCTTCAATTACTTCTATATGAAAATAAAAATAAAAGTAATAAAAATATAAACAATGTTGTTTATCAAATCGGCTATAAAGTTTATTGACTTCCTATAACAACAAAGTTCGTAGTTCGTAAAAACAAATGACGTACCGATAACTGTACACATTAATCCCTTTCAGCTGACACTAGGAAATATAAGTTACAGATAAGACTACGATGACGTATGCACCTCCCACCACTTCACTTATATGTAATGTTCATAAAGACATACCTGAACAAGTCTCTTCTAATCAGTTTAAACAATTAAATTATTAACTAATTTCTCCAAATTGGCTCGATAAAATTTCTTCAAAATTTCACAGTAGTATTAACGATGCTTAAAGTATAATCATGCAAAAATGCAGCACTGACCGTGATTTACAAAGCTTATGAAGACACGAAGTGCACACCACAACGCACTGACCTTCACTCCCCAAAGTCAGTCAATTCAGATTTAAAACTAGAATTTCAGAATTGATTACCCAATCTGGATGCCAATGCAAATTAGCTTGTTAACTATGTGATTGTAAATCTCCAAAATTCACTTTCAAAATGAAATTATAGATTTTTGAAGAAAATCAAATGATTAAGGACAAATAAAATGAAGGAAGCTTCATCGATTTTTATAAATTTTTGAACTCCGAGTTTGAAATAATTTTTACTTGAAGATTTGTCACAATTTTTTAGGACAATGAAACTTGTGAATAAACTTTTCCATAAATGAAATATGTTTAATCAAATTTCAGGGCAAATTTATTTAATTAACACTTGTTGCTGTTTGCAATTGGTGTTTCAAAATTTGAATCTAATTTTAAGGAGATTTTATAAACAAAAAGCAATTTTATTGTTATCATCAAAGAGATTAAAACCTTTGTTATTGTGAGATACACGAGTTTTAGAGCAGGGCATCGAAATATACGAGACTTTTTAGTCAACTGATGATCTTAGAATCAATTTTTCAGAATGGCTAAGTAAAATGATAGTTTACCGATCGATAATTTTGTATGTATGTACATATTTTACTTTCTCTTACTCCTAGTAAGAGGAAGTATTGTAATCGTGTCCAATTTTCGTGATCAACCTTTTGATCGGAAATATCCGTTTTGAGGTCCCGTATTTAAAACATATCTCTAGGAAAATTCATTTAAAGGCACTTTTGGGGGAGGGATAGGGTTATGTTTTTCTCTAAAGTGGTATCATAGTTGATTATACAATTCTATCATCCAAACAAAATTAATTGGAAATAATAGATGGCCAAAATTCCGGAAGTGCGCTTTTACTGAACAGTTTTTTTTACAGTTGTAGTGTTATGGTGATGTGTGTATATTTGTAGTAGCTGGTTGTGCACGAGCGTTTTAGCGAAAAGGGCTTGTATGTATATACGGTTAAGAGAGAAGTATTAGTATTAATTAAGAGGTCACCACTGTTTTATAAATAATTATATTATCTCTTAGTAAACTTAAGTATATTACAATATCACACTGTATCTTAATATAATGATGTTTATCTAGAATAAGGGCAAATATCTATCATTGGCACTGAGCGATTCCTGAAGTGTTCTGGCTTTGGAAGCAAAATTGCGACTTAGTTGTTTGAAGGCTAAGTGCAGACTGTCTATGTACTCTTTACTCTTTGAAAGCTAGTGTTAGACTCTCTTCTTTGGAATTTCTCTCTCTCTCGCGGGGGAATTCTCTTATACAAAAGAGTTACCCTAACGGGATTTTGTGCCTTTGTTTAATGATCTAAATTTACAGTACCTGAAAGTAAAATACATTCTTTTTGAAGTTAAATTCACATTATAAAATATTCTAAATTATTTTTAAAAACTATTATTTTTCATTTCGTTCTTCCACTACACAGTTTCTGCCAATTTCATTAAATTCGGTACAGTAACGATAAAATTTGTCAATTATAATTTTGAGAACTGAAGCAAGAGAAAGTTGTGTGAGTGTTTCACACCAGATTTTTTTTATTTTATCTAAGGCGTGTCCGCATCTATGGTCATTGGCACCCGGAGCCTTCTCAGGGCACTGCCGGCCTCCGGACAGTGTTCTCTCGTTACATACAACATTGTCCATCACTGGACAGTGAACTGTAGAAGCTCCTAGCAAGAGAAAATCTAAGAACAGCTCTGGTGGACTAAATCCCGGACTTCCGCGAGTACAGTGCGCTAACTACTGAACTGATTTCTTTCCAAATTTTGTATTAAATTTTGTAATATACATTTTTTTATGTTTTGTTTTACTCTCATGAATATGTTGTAGTTTCATGTATTATTCTTTGTTACAAAAATAAATTATTTTTCATTTCATATGTTGTTGAATAAATTTCAAAAACATTCTAAAAATAGAATGGATTTACTACACTCACGGGCCCAGTGGATGATTGAACAGTTAGAATTAGAATTAGAATGACACGGGGGGGGGGACTCTAACCCAGGTACTGCAGCCTGCCCATTGAGGCTTATTGTACCAACCCCTTAATGTCTAGTAGAGGAATCCTCCCCTCTTTATGAGGTCCAGGACCTTCCCCACCAATCCTTCTTGAAGTACTATTTCCTCCGGCCTCAACGTGCCGAAGATCTCTTACCTCACTCTGCCGATTGCAACACAATCAAACAACAGGTGAGAGGCCGTCTCCTCCTCCTCCTCCTGACACAGTCTACACAAAAGCTCCGAATGAAATAATCCCACCTTGTGTAGTAGATGTTTCTTGAACCTACAGTGGTGTCCTGTAAACAGGCTTGTTATCAGACAAATCTGATACCTGCTTAAACCCAAAGTCTCTATGCTTCTTCTTTTACTCAGCTCTGGCATAACCTTTTTGCTGTCTTTTGCCGCAGTATTTAGCCTTCAGTGACGATTATGTTCTCTCCGAGTCCACCTCGCCATACTTTTGGCTATCCCCGAGAACAGGTTCCGGCCCACAGAAAGGAGTGTTCGCTCCATTCCTGGCCAGTTGGTCGGCTAGTTCATTGCCTTTTATCCCCTTGTTTCGGGATAAAAGCCGCACTTTACTGTGCTGGGAGAGCGCCTCCAGGGAGTCTCTACACTCCCTGACTAGGGAAGAAGTAATTCTGAATGCCCCAACACGTAAACTTCAGCCTGGAATACCGGAAGTATCCACCAAGAAGCCTCTCAATGTGATTAAACATTCAGTAAAATTTATATAAGTTTGGGGAAAATATGCAAAAATTAGAATTAATAGTTAATTGGTATGAGTCACAGCGTATTTTTTTTTTTTTTAATTTCCTTTCACCTCATTGAACATTAGGGTAGTAAGTGATTGTGGAACGTTAATTAAAGTGTAGTATTGCGATAGTGAAATGTGGAGTGGTAGTAAAGTTGGATGAACCAGGTATGTACTAATCGTATGGCAAGAGAGAGTGAGAGAGAAAAAGACGGTGTGTGTGTGTGTGTGTGTGTGAGAAAGAGTGAGTGAATGTCTGCAATGAGCGGAGGTCTACTCTCTTCACATTAGTCTTCAAGTGATTAAGGCCTAGTGCTTCATTAGTTTGGTTTTCCAGTTAGCATCATTAATTCCAGTACAACTATTTACCTCTAAGAACTTCATTCTCATTCCTTGTATCCTACACCAATGATAGTTATTGCTTTAAGTGGATATAATTTGACTAACTAATCTTTTTACACCTCTACTAACTTTGATTTAATAGATTTTAACTAACATAGTTTTGAATCGCGGGAACAGTCTTATGGATTATCTTTTTACATTTAAATCTAGGTATTTTTTCTTATAGAAATATCAATTTTTTAACAATAATTTTTTAATTTTATTTTAGAATTTTTTTCCTTTCCACTTCTCTCGTTATGTTACTTTGTTAAAACATTTTTTTTTTTTTTTTATGAATTCGTCCAAAAATTTTTTCTTGAGTATAACTCGAAAGTTTATTTATATAAGAAGAACGAGAGTGATGATTGTAGATTGTTATAGGGGATTATTGCACTGTGACCTGAAAAATCTATTGTGCCCCCCCCTCCGGAGCCATCTCCTATGCACAGTGTTCTCTAGCTACAGACAATACTGCTCATCACCGGACAGTGATCGTAGAGGCTTCTAGGAAGAGAAAATCTAAGGGCAGCTTGCTGGATTAGAACCCAGGACCTCCGCGTTGCTAGTCCAGCGCGCTACCACTGAGCTAATCTCTTCCTTCTCCCTTCGCTTACGCCGCCAATTAACGAGGGACGGAGACCCTCGTTTGTGTACTGTGTTTGTCCTTGTCTGTAAAGAGTGGACTGTATGTGGTTTAAGTGTATTGTGTACTGTTCTGACGAAGTGCATGGAGTGCGATGGGCAAGAGAGGCAAGAGAGAGAAAACAGGCCTGGCAAGAGAGAGAAAATAGGCCCTCTCTGGTACTCTCTGACTTAAGCTGGCTAGAGTGGGAGAACCTGTATATAAGCCAGTGAGAATCTACCTAACGAGACATATATATCTATCTACCCATCAGATTCAACCATACATCGGATCGTATCATATCTCTACTCTTACTTTTTATTCTATAAAATCATTACAAGTCCAGTGCAGTTAGTGTAAACTTATAGCTACATTATAACAGTGTCTTCACATCTCGTTTAATTAATCAAATCTAATTTCTCTCCTCATCAACTCCATTATAGGTCACTACTCCCAAAGTAACTGCATACAACAAATACCCCTTGCTTGCGGGCGGGAATGATGATATCTTTTATTATAGATTAGCTAGTATACGTGGTTAAAAGTATTTTCTAGTGGTTAAGATGCCATGCATGTGCTGGGTTATTAATTTTTGAATTTTTAATCTAATTAAATTAAAATTTATATGATTAATATTGCTAGAAAGCCTAAAATAGGTGGCCTTCTGTGTGAATTATGGCAATTTATTTAGTAGACTCTACTATTAGGTGGTTTTCTAATGTTAATACCAGGAATCTTTTAAGTGTATGATTAGACTGAAATAATGGAGAATATCAAGGTGAAGAAAACATTATTGAAGAAAATATACGAACGGAAATAAGAAAGAAAGGTCGGCCTCTAGGAAAGAGAGTAGAAGGAGCGAGCTCATAAATTGCAGATGAAGTGGATGGGATAAGTGAAGAATGATGAAGAATGGAAATTGGATTGGCTAGAGAATAAAAAAACTGGTTGAAGGTTATCGAAATAATGTCTCCTGTTTTTTTTTTCAATTTTCTCAAATATCATTCAAGAAAATGATTTTTTTTTTTAGAGAAATATAATTCTTCTCATCAATTGAGAAAGCTAAGATATAATTTTTGGTATTTGAATGGATTTGTTAGAAAAATTGTTTATTTAAATGAATATGTGGTGCTAGTGAAAACTAAATCAACCAAAAACTAACTTAGAGTAATATTCTATTTACTAGATAGTTTTATCTTTTGGTTTATAATCCTTTGAACGAAGGTAGATTGTTTTTCTCACATTTGTGGTATTGAATAATGCAAGAAACCAGAATAGAGTATGTTTTGCAAGACTAGTCTTGAGAGATGGTTGCTGGTGAAGAGTGGTATAAGAACGAATCACTTTGTAACCTTGCCTAGCTCTAGGTTAGGCAACTGTAACCCATATAGGCTATACTACTCAACTTCTACTTTACTTCCAACTATACTAACACCAAAAATGGAGAAGCAACCCCTTCTTTCTCCCCCCCACCACCACTACTGTTCTTGTATTATAACATTGTAGTCAAAACATGTGGACTTGAACTGAAAACGGATAGGCTGACGGTGGATAAAAGTAGGGGAACTTATGCTTGGTGGTGAAGGGTAGTTTAGATGAAAAAAGGTTGTAAAGGTCTTCGAGGGGTATTAGGGGGGGAGAAAGCGCTTAAATGTATTCAACGAGTTTTCATCTGTTAGCTCTCTCTTCTTTGGTAGACTGTATTTTTGTAGTAGACGGTAAGTGGAACCTTGGTAAATAGAAAATTCTTTTGTAACCTACCTTTGAGTATTTTTTGTTTTGTTTCCATTCTCAACTTCTTGTTTTCATTTGTTTAACTAAACTATCCAGACAAATAGAAATTAGGATTGTTTTTCAGGGTTCTAACACGTTATCTTTCATCTTCAGTTGCCATTTTTAACGCAAATTTTTATTTTTTTTATTACTTGAATAATAATGTAAGCGATAATATTGTATACATTTCTGGCATCTTATTATTTCACAGAATAATAAATAATAACAATAATGTTTATTAGGTAATAAAAAAAAAAAAGTCTGGTGTGAAACACTCACACAACTTACTCTTACTCCAGTTCTCAAAATTTTAATGGACAAATTTTTTTTTTTTAAGGGTCCCGTACTGCGACCATTTTGTACCCCTATGAGCTAGCTCATCTACAGCACCCTCTCCAAGTTGAGCTCCTTAAGGAATCCCAAGTTCCTAGAGGGTTCTAGGGTGGATATTTCCTCCTCCCCTATCTGATAAAGACCCAGGCTATTAAATCTTCTTTGAATGACGGCATCACATTCTGTGAGGAGATATCTGAGTTTCCTCTATCTCTCCACAAAATCTGCATATGCCGTCATCTACTAGGCCGAGTTTCCTCAGGTGTTCCCTGTGACTGCAGTGCCCCTTAAGGAATCTCCCGTAAGGATATGGATCTTGTTCTTACTCAGACTGATGTAGGCTTTGACCTTTCCTGGTTATAACCTTCCAGACAGACCTTGGCCTGGCCTCAGTCCCCGGGATGGTGTTCCAGTGACGAGCTCTTTTCGCCACCTCCTTCTTATTGATTTTTTTCTAAGAATACTTGGTCGCTAACTCCGCAAAAGGGCTAACAAATTTTATAGTTATTGTACCAAATTTAATGAAATTCGTCGAAAACTGAAAAAAAACAAAAAAACTGTTCAGTAAAAGTGCACTTCTGGTTTACTAATTTTCATGAAACTCGGAATTGTGGCCATCTATATATTTCAAATTAATTTTGTTTGAATGATAGCATTGTATAATCAACTATGATAACACTTTAGAGAAAAACATAACCCCATGCCCTCCCCTAAAAGTGGCCTTAAAAGAAATTTTCCCAGAGAAATGTTTTAAATAAAAGTTGTACATATTTGTATGTGTAGTTTATATAGAAAGTTCAAGAAAATCGTCGGAACCATTTTTGAAAAAATCGCAAAAAAAAAACAAAGAGAAAAACTAGTAAAGTGGTACTTCCGGTTGAGCAATTTTGACAGATAACGTACTATCAGATACCATGGTGATACCTAAGCGGAATATCAAGTTTCAGCTTACTACGGTTTTTCGTTTTTGAGCTATTGTCTGTTCCATACATACCCATACACTACCAACACACACACACACACCACCACACAAACATAGGACCATTTTCTAAAAACCACTTTTTTTGGACTAAAGAAACGGATATTTCCGGTGAAAAGTTGATATCGAAAATTTCACAAGATTACAATACTTCCTCTTACTAGGAGTAAGAGGAAGTAAAAATCTGGTATGAATTACTCACATAAATTTCTCATACGATAAATTTTCTAAAAAAACTTCAAAATTTTACAAAATATGTAATTATCTATTATATTATTCAACCTATCATGAACTGACATGAGGTTCAAGGCACTTTAGAGGGGGAGTATGATGCGAAATTGGCGATCATCCCCTCAGAACCCACTAAACTAATTTTCCCGAGAAGAAAACGTCTTTAAATTAGCAGAAGAATCCTCTCGTATCGTCATAAGAAATTTGTATAAAACATATCGTTATAAAAAAAATAAAATAAAAAACTAAAACAGTTAAGGAAATCTGCACTTCCGTTCAACTAATTTTCTTTAAACTCAGAATTTGAGCGACATATTTAATTCTCATCGATATTTTATGTAGAATAATGAATTGACATGGCTTCTCAGAATTGTGTCTAACATCATCTCTCTCCCAGAACTCTTTTATAATGTAATTTCCCAAATAAATATTTAAAAGGGCTATATCCACATAAAATGTAATAATTACTGAAAGTTTGAAGCAATTCATTGTTTCATTTTCGTGAAAATCCTAAAAATTTGAAAAATTTATTCAGTGAAGACTTACTTGCCCTCATGCTTTGCTCTGTAATGGGATTCATAGGATACGAAGAGCGCAGAATCATAAAAATGAATCAAAAAAATTTAGTTACTCCCCATCTAGGCCAGACTAGGAATGGGCCACTACAATTCATATAACTAGAGCAATACAGACAGTTCAGGATAGCTTACGACCAGTTAACAACCAGTCAGCAACCTTCTACTACCTGCCGGGATCCAAGTCAGTGAAGAAATTCCTATAGCTAGTTTGAGAGATATTAACAATGCTCTGAAAAGTAAGTATTTAGAATTATGGCAGGATCAATACGGAAAAGAATATAAAGGCAAATATTATTCAGACATACAGCCTCGAATCCCTTGTAGACCTTGGTTTGAAGAGTTGGAGGGGGAAAGGCAATTCTATACCACGATAATGCGATTAAGATTTAACCATAATCTCACCAAGCCGCACCTTCATAAAATACGCATAGTAAATAGTCCCAAATGCGATTGCGGTAACGGAGAGGATGGCGACATCAATCATTTACTCTTTATTTGTAATATGTATAGTAAAAAAAAGAAAAATGTTTGTAACCAAACTGTCCAAGTATGTACGATTTCCTTGTAGCGCAAAAAGCATATTGGCACTAATGGAAAAGGAAGCGCTTGTTTGCATAAACAAGTTCATCAAAGGGAATAAAATGAAAATATAAGTCGGATTAGGAATTATCTTTCGGTACATTGTAGTTCTGTGCTCATTTCACTTATACTAGACACCAAAACAACATAATATACAAAGGCATTAACCATAAAATTGTTTCAGATATGATATGTCTAAAGATTAAGGATAAGAGCCGCATCGCTCAAAATACCCTTATCTCTGTAAGGATGGAGAATGAAGAAGGGGGGAAGAGGGTGCAGAAGCCTAATGTTACACTACAAGAGATATGTCAATTTGAAAAGACAGGGCTGGTTTTTTCCACCAACATATTGGCAGTTGCAGGCACGGGTAGTTAATAATGTCAATATGTTGGTTTTTTCCAGCCCTCAAAATCAAAATAACTGGTTAATGTCAAAACAGACAAAACCAAAAAACAAACAAATAAATACCTTCTCATTACTCAGCCAGTCTGCCTCTTTATATATCTCTCGCTATGTAACTTCTATTGTAAAGTCCTTACAGTTTGTGCGTTCTTTCATTATACAGTGTTCAGCATGTATTCTGGTTTATTTCTCTAAAATCTATTCTCTCTCCTTCTCACACCCATTATAGCTGTAATGGCTAGCCCATTTGTCTCTGGTGCAAGTATTCCTGGGATCGATGCCCTGATGGGCTATTGGTAATAACAGGAAGTAAAATCTCACGGAGTATATAACTAATGCTTCAGATTAGTCTGTAGAAGGAACTAACCATTCCCTGACCTAAATGTAACTTTTGTGTAAGATTTAAGCTTGACCTAATCCAAAAAAAATAAAATCATTTTCGCCTTTCGGCTCATTCTAAAAGTCTATCAAATCTCATGCTTTTTATCGTCCTGATAAATCCACTGGTCATCTAAGACGGAGCTGGTTACCGAGATTTAGGTTAGATTAGATTAGATTGGACTAGGGGGATGGGACTCCAACCCAGACACCGCAGCCAGCATATTAAGGCTTATTAACTAGTAGAGGAAACCTCCCCTCATGATGAGGTCAAGGGCCATCCCCACTAGTCCGTCTTGCAATATGATCTCCTCTGGTCACAACATGCCAGAGATCTCTTACCGCAATCAGCCGATTGCAACGCAATCGAACAGCAGGTGAGAGGCCGTCTCCTCCTCTTCCTGACATAGTCTGCACAAGGGTTCCGAGTAACCCCACCTTGTGCAGATGTTTTTGTTGAACCTACCTTGCTTGTGAACAAGCCCGCTAGCCAGACAGAGCTACCAGTGATTTATTCGGCAGTAGCGTCCAGTTCACTTAATTCATTTAAGGAATCAGCAATGCCATTGTCAATCATACTATTTAATTTGTTACAGAAGCAATAATCATAATGGCAGTTTGTAAATCCAAATCAAGTAAAATATAAAAAAAGATTTAAAAATTTTACAAAAATATAAAAAGTTTCATATTAAAATATTCATTGTTGAATGAAAAGGTCATTAAATAAAACAACTTTAGAAAACTTTCAGTTATATAACTTTTCCTTCGTTTAATTTAAACAAAAATTTACAACCATTAAATTAAATTAAATGCCTTAACAATAAAATAAACTAAAATGAAAAGCAGTTTTAGGAAATTTTTGTTCAACATATTTGTTTTTTCAACTTAAGAGACCCTGTTGTAGGCCAGTCAACTCTCTTCCTCTAATTACATTAATTAATTATAGTTGTAATTCGTAATTATATAAACATAATTGAATACAACACAGTTTAATGTTAACAGTATTTAACTTTAATTATTATCTTATTTAACTGACGGATGTGCTTTTCCATATTTAATTAAAAATAACTTTTCTTTTATAAAACTTATAAAACTCAAAAAAAAAAAAATTGACATAATGTATTGGTTAAAAAATAATATATATACAAGGTTTTTTTGTTCATAAAATAATTCACATTATTTGAAAATCGATGAGAAAACTCACATTTGTGAGTTATAGAAAACACTCACACCATATTTACCCTTCTGTATTACAAGATATAGTTTACAAATATTCTTGAAAACATAAAATTTGTATTAATATTTAATTGTCTTCAATGTTTTATAATAGGATAATCCAAACTTAAGAAAATGACTTTCTTTTTTTTTTTTTTAATTTATATTTGCAATTATATTTACAATCTGTAACAGTACAATAAGTAAATGTGGGCTGAGATAAATGTGGCTTCAAGGCTTGAAGGAGGTGGCCAATGCCACTCTTCCTGGTCTTGTTACTCCTCTTCCTGTGACAGGAGGTCCCTTGGCCACTGGCGCTTCAAACTGTCTGGGAGGATTCCCAGGAATGGTTAGGGAGGACAGGTTTGTGATGTGCGGGTTCGTGTGTGTTCCTAGTTTGCTGTAGAATCGTTTGTAAAGTTGTTGTGTTAAGTCGTGTACAAATGGGATTTGAAGGTCAATATGTAGCGTCATGTTAGAAACATAGTATGGGCATTGTGTGATTGTTCGCAGTATCTTGTTCTGTATGGCTTGTATCCGTTTAGTGTGTGTCGGTTTGGCAGTTCCCCAGAGTTGTAGTCCGTAGGCCCAAATTGGTCTTATTATGGTTTTGTTGATTTGAACTTTGTTTTTCAAGTTTAATTTAGATCTTTTGTCAAGTAAGCGTTTTGCTAGGAAGTACCTGGTTTTCATTGACTGTCGAGTTTTCGTTACGTGTGGCAAGATGACTTTTTTGAAGAAATCGTGACCTTTCAGACCCCTCCCCCAGAACCCTTTTAAATCAAATCAAACTTTATCTCGGATATCGGAAACAAAATAGATAAATGAAATTTTATGAAAGAAAAAAATTGCAGAAAACAGTTCAATAAAATTGCATTACTGATCAGCTGATTTTTCTTTAAACTCCAAATTTTGGCATTACATTATAATTTTAATTAATATTAATAAAAGATGATAGAATCTTATAATAAATTGAAATGGCGCTTTAGAGGATAAACCTCAGAATCTAGGAAGGTTCTAAACTGGTTATATCTTTATCAAACACCTGGTAACTACCAAGGCTTCGAAATCTTCTCTGCATGATAACATCGCAGTACGTTAATTAACATCGTCTTCATATATTGGAGACTCCTTCATCTCTCCATAGGATTTACACGTGCTATTGTGTTCTAAGTTTACAATGTTCCGTAAGGAAACCTGTTTGCCCGCGAGGGGTATCTGTTGCACGCAGTTACTTGAGGACTAGCGACCGCATGAGTTACCACAGCTCACTACTCCATGCAAAACAGTTAAAACCGTACACAATACACTTAAACTATATACACTCTACCCTTTACAGACAAGGACAAACACAGTACACAAAACTGCGGTCTCCATACCTAGTTAGTTGACAAAAGCCAAGGGAGAAAAAAAAGGATTTGAACAGTGGAGTGCGCTAGATTATCAACGCGGAGACCCCGGGTTCGATGCTACCCTTAGATTGTCTCTTCCTTGGAGCTTCTACATTATCACTGTCCGGTGATAGGCAGTGTTGTCTATAGCTAGAGAACCTTGCTTGGAGCCCGACAATACACTGAGAAGGCTCCGAGAGTCACAATAGATCTTTGAGGTCGCAGTGCGATAATCCCCTACAAAAAAAAAAAAAAAAAAATATTGATTCCCGTTACGAAACCGGTTTTTACACAGGTCCATGGTTCAGATCTTTTCTGGTTATAGCCGCTAGACGCGAAAAATGAGAAATGAGACCAAATGGGTCGAGTACATTAGTCCAAAAGAAAGCGTCAATAATAAAAGCCTTTTAAAAATTAACGCCACCCGACACAATCCGTCAAAATTCATCAACCAGAAATGCAATTTTAATAAAACTTTTTTTTCTGTTTTTCTCGAATTCTGGAAAATGGCTCAACGATTTTTTCAAATTTTCATGTTGCTCTTCCAGTTTACATGTTTTAGATTTGGGATTTTTAGGCAGATTTAAGATAGATAACAAATTCAATTGTG
This sequence comes from Triatoma infestans, assembly GCA_011037195.1. Classification (NCBI taxonomy): domain Eukaryota; kingdom Metazoa; phylum Arthropoda; class Insecta; order Hemiptera; family Reduviidae; genus Triatoma; species Triatoma infestans. Next base: position 981 of record JAAEAF010002487.1, on the reverse strand, counting down.
ACATTGGATTACACTACAATACACTTGGTCGGTTAGCCTAGCAGCCAATGCCAAAAGAAACAGAAAAAATCTGATGTGAAACACTCACACAACTTTCTCTTGCTCCTAGGTTCTCAAAATTATAATTGACAAATTTTATAGTTTGTGTGACAAATTTAATGAAATTCGTTGAAAAACTGTCAAGTAAAAGCGCATTTCCGGTTTACTAACTTTCTTGAAACTAGGAATTTCGGTCATCTATTTATTTCTAACTAAATTTGTTTGGATGATAGAATTGTATAATCAACTATGATAGCACTTTAGAAAAAAAACATAACCCCACCCTTCCTCTAAAAAGTGCCCTTAAATGGATTTTCCCAAAGAAATGTTTCAAATAAAAGTTGTAGATCTTTGTATGTTTAGTTTATATACGAAGTTCAAGAAAATCGTTAGAGCCATTTTTGAGAAATCGCAAAATAGTGAAAAAAATCATTTACTAAATGGTAATGTAAACGCACTTTCGGTTATCCGATTTTTTTCAAACTCGGAATTGCACAAACATATTTAATTTCTATAATTAAACATTAGTTGAAAGGCAAAAATTGTGCTACTAACTCTGAAATAGCACTTTTAGATGGAAAACTAACACCCACCCATCCCGCAGAAGTGGCCCGTAAATGAATTTTTCCGGAGAAATGTTTAAATAAAAGTTGTAGCTCTTTGTATGTGTAGTTGATATATCAAGTTTAAAGAAAATCGTTGGAGCCATTTTTGAGAAAATCGCAAAAACGTAAAAAAACTAACTAGTAAAGTGGTACTTCCGGTTGAGGAATTTTGACAGATTACATACTGTCAGATCCTATGGTGATACCTAAACGAATTATCAAGTTTAATCTTTCTACGATTTTTCGTTTTTGAGCTATGCTGTTCACATATATTCACACACACTCACTCACTCACTCTCTCTCTCTCTCTCTCACACACACACACACACACACACAC